>JZKD02S1642913.1:51614-64790 GCA_000966675.3 Picea glauca
CATACAAGAACTAGGATTTGATGTATGGTGATTAGTAGTAGATGGATATAAAGCACCAATCACTCCTCCAACATACAAAGATGGAAATAAACTTGAAGAAAATAATTCAAGAGCCACAAGTGCACTTTTGAATGGCATGACTAAATCAATATACACCAAGGTTATGCACTGTTATTTTGTGAAATAAATCTGGGACAAACTGAGGAATATATACGAAGGAGATGAGAAAGTCAAGCAAGCTAGACTTCAAATTTTCAGAGAAAAGTTCGAGCAATTGAAGATGAATGAAGATGAAGACATAACAACCTACTTTCTACAAGTTGATGAAGTAGTAAAAAATATCAAAGGACTAGGAGACTAGATAAAGGAATCGGTTGTTTTCAAAGAGGTATTGAGATCCCTACCAACGAGATTTGATTTAAAGATTTCAGCACTAGAAGAGAGAGTGGACCTAGCTACAATGACCATGGATAAGTTGCATGGGACTCTCACAACTTATGAGATGAGGATAGAGAAAGAAAATCTGGTTATAAAGGAAGCATCATTCAAGGCATCTAACAAGACAGAAAAATAACAAGGAAAAGGAAAAGTTAGATAGAAGTAGCAGTGATGTCTCATAAGACGATGAATAAGTAGCCAACTTCGTCATAGGGTTCAAAAAGGGAACTGACAAATATAAAGGTAAGAATCCATTGATTTGTTTTAATTCTGATGGTATTGGTCATTTTTCTAATAAATGTCCCCATAAGAAAAAGAAACTAATGAAAAAGATGACCCTAAAAGGAAAAAAATACAAAAAGGCAGAAGAAACAACAAGAATATTTTCAAGAAAAGCCTTTGCACCAAAGAATATAGGTCATGGTCAGAAGAAGATGAAGTCAGTGATAGTGATACTAAAAGGGTACTTTCCATGGTAGTAGAAGACTCCGATGAAGAAGGCTTCGAAGAAGAATAAGAAGAGCCAAAAGTTGATTACATAGAAGAATTGTTGAGTGCCATAGAAGTTATAAAAAGGGAAAAGAAGAAAAACAAGTCACTTCAGGCAAAACTAAAAAGAAAAGAGGGATTTCAAAATTCTAACCTTGAATAACTAGAGCAATTGATCACTAAATTAAAAATACAAGTAGAATAAGACAAGATAATTGAAGAAGCACTCAAGAACAGTTAGAATAAATAAACATGATCATTGGACGTTTGGAAGCAGATATTGTCACATTGAGAAAATACCTTCAGAAGAAAAACATGCAAAACAACTCTTATGTTTTGGATGAGATTATTAGCAGTCAAAGGCCACATAATGACAATTACGGACTAGGATACAACTAGATAGAAAAAGGATCAAGCTTGTTATAACCCTAAATTGCACCACACATGCTTACCTAGCATTAGGCCAACTCATATCCCTTCATTGCCAAAACATCTGCTGAAAAACCTCTTTGAAAATCCTCTTGGGTCAAGGCCCACGCGCCCTAACCCACTATTGCATGCGTGTGAATGCTGGCAGGCCTACTACAGCCCGTGTTTACCTAACAAAACACAAAAATAGGAAAGTTGTCGATGGGACAAAAAGCTCTGGGTCAGTTAACTGAAACTCCCGACCATGCATGGCCGAGAGTTCGTCCAAAACCCTAGCTCCTTCTAGCCTATAAAAGAAGGGGTAGGGGTACCATTTGGAGGAGGAAAATTGTAGCGAAGAAACTCTGCCCATTTGTTGAATCCATTGTCCCAACCCTTTAGCCTTTCCTCAAGCCTAAGGAGAATTAACGCAAAGCAGTTGGAGGACAAAAGAAGAGGAGGAGCCCAGGATCAGGATCAAGGAGCGGTGGCCGGTCTCGACTTTGATTATAAGTTGATTCATTTTGAAAATAATAAAAGAATACTTTTCCCATCCCAATGCATGAGTTATCTATGATTTGTTTAATTTATGGTTAATTTCTAACCCTCAAGTAGAAAAGTAGCATGCATGCGTAGTGCTTTGTCTTGATTGCAGGATTATCTTTGAAAGGAGCAGCGCAGGTAAGTGGGCAAGGCGCAACGGAGGATCTACACCAAACATCAGTAAAAAGGTTAGTAGTTTCTTTCCATGCATGTATTGTGAAAGAGGGGTTTCAGTTTTGGGTGGTAGGTTAAAAAGTAATTTCTTTACGGTCAAAATTTGCATGCAAGTCTGACCCTAGTTTGCTAGTCCGTAGGTTATTTTTCCCAACAACAGAATTGGTGACCGTACTGGGGAAAGATACTCTTTAGGGTTTCCGGATTTAGTTGAGTTTTTGGGTAGTGTAAGAAATTAGATTTTGTGTTTCTTTGCATGTCTTTTTCTGTACGGCCTGAGCTAGCAGGGAGCCTAGTTCTTTATACCAGTTTTCCCTGACTGTTGCTTGACGACAATTTTCGGGAATCACAGAGGTACACGCGGCCTGCATAAGGCCTACACGCGTGTAATCGCGCCCTAATCTCTTACAGCCCGCGTGTGAACGCTAGCTGTAGAGGTTTCATTAGCGTGTAGGATTTCAGAGAGCTTGAGAGGCAGTCCTCCTCTTCCCTGTCAGAATTATACATTCTCAGGGGTTTTTTTGGATCTTGTCTGAGTCTTGTTGGTTCACAGTCTTGTCTCAGTTTTTCTTGTTGTGTTTTGTTACTCCTTGCAATTATTTTTATTTTCTGCTAGAAAAAGCATCCAAGCCTTCAAGAGACCCTGGTGATCAATACCAGATGCCTCTTCTTGGTCTGGGTTGCCTGTGTTTATTTTTGTCTTAGCGTTTATGCATACACGTGGCCTATACAAGGTCAGCCCGCGTGTACACGCGTTCGCACGTGTGTTGTTTCAGTGACAGTAGCGTGCTTGACAAGCTGCTTTTTAATCAAGGTGGGGCAGTCATCCCCTCTTTTGGTGAGAAGTATTTCTCTCAGGTGTGTGAGTCTAGGGTTGAACAATCAGTAGGTTAGGGCCTCTTACCCTTAGCCTACTTTTTCTCAGTTGATAATTGATAGAAAAGATAAAAAAAAAAAAAAAAATGTTTTATGGTTTTTAGACAAGCGTAAGAGTCTGTGCTTTCTTGATTGCCATTGTGTGTCTTTGCTCTGATTCTTTGCGATTTGCGCTTTAAGCCAGAATTTTGTTTTTCTTGGTTTTAGGCTTGTCGGTATTTTCCCTTTGTTGCTTGATTAGCACGTAAATAAATAAAAAAGAGAAAAAAAAATCTTTTCATTTTCTTCTTTGTTTGAAGATTGTGTTTCTGCATCAATAGCTAGGGAGAAGTCTTTTTGTTCATAAGTTTTTTGTAGTGCATTTAGAGCATAAGTAGCTCATATTCGAGCGAAATTCCTTTACGTTTGTTGCATGAAATCTTAGAAAAATTGAAAAGAAAAATAAGTCTTTCTTTGTGAAAAGTTGTTGATTTTTGCATTTAGTAAAAGTCTTTTGTTTCCATCTTTTTTCATTCGTTTTTTCTTTGAGTATTTACACATCATCAGTTTCACCTTCATACCCCGTGACGTAAAAAATCCCATAAAATCAACGCTAATTTAAAATCTATTAGACTTTTTTGTTTGTAGGGTTCATACACTAGTTCAGGACTAGGGCCTTGGATTAGGTTGGAGAGGAAAATCTCCAAGGCCACTCAAAACCAAACATTGGAGTCTGTGATAGGGAGTGTAGAAGTCTAGTTTCGTGGAAGTTATCCGGGACCCCCCTCTAACACAGGGACTAAACACGAGGTCGCGTGAGGAAAGGTAGCGGAGATAACCCCTCCAAAGTCGGACCAAGCGTAGTGGAGAACACATATCGAGGGCTTGTTTTTGGATTCCGTTGTTTGCATTTGCCATGGGGCTTCATGGGTATTGAATCCATTCGAGGTCCTCAGTTGTCTTCTAGACCATTTTCTCTCGATACGCTTGACAGGTTTCGGGCTTGATACCCTGCTCATTGTGGTCTACCTGACTTTCGACTGTACCCGCCTGGTGACTGTTCGTGTGCTGGCAAACTAGTTGCCAATATTTTTAGGGACATACACAGGTGTCTGCGGGGGTATACCGCGGTACCTAGGATAGACATCGAGCCACACTTTGTAGAGTATACTTGGAGGGTTCTTCCGTATTCGAGTTGCACTTGCACCAGTAAGTTTCTCTAGTGTTGGTTGTTGTAACTATTCTTCAAAATAGTTAGTGATTGCTTGTATTATCTCTTAGGAGCTTATTTTTAGTGTGTGTTACTGTTTGAATGTGTAGAATACCTTAGCGTGTCTTGGATATTCTCACACAGTGGAGGATCCCGAGCTCCACCGGTCACGAAGGCTTCTGGGCCTGCCTTCGGTTATACTGGAGCCACCCCCGCCACCATTGAGGCGGAAGCTAGACCAACGAGGGTATTTCGAAGCAACCGGGTTACAAACCATTGTGCCCGAACAACTCCCGGAGGAATCAACCGCCAATCTTGGCTCGGTTGAAACCCCAACCACTGATACTTGGCCATTGGTCATTGTACCAATCCAATTTTACGAACGCCTATCAGTGCCTTACACAGCTATGGAAACAAACATTGTTACTTCCTCTGGGAATTCTTCCATTCCCACCACCGTTTCTACCACAGGAGAAGCATCTCCTAACTTGTCATCGTCGGTCTGAGCCACCATGGTCTCGGCTGCAACTACGTCGCACAGTGAACCGATCCCATCTATCATGGCAGCCACAACTCCCTTCACACCCAGTGCGACAGGCTCTCCGTTTTTATACGGTATGCCTAGTTCGGGTACAAGTCCTGCGCTCACTCACTCCACTTTACAAACTTTGGGTCTGGGGGCAAGTAGCTCTAACGCTCCTCTGCAAGGTCAACTTGGGGGCATTCCTGTCCCTTTTAACGCTTTTCCTTACGCTGGAGGTCATATCTCTCCTTCGTCCCCTTCGTTTGGTGGTCTGCATCAACAGTCCACTGGGCAGCATGCACACACTAGTTTATTTGTAGCCGGGAGTCAAGGAACACCTGCGCACACTATGCCGGTAGGTTTGTCACTGTTGGTTTGGAACGGGACGTTTGGTAACAACACTTTCGCATCCACTGCTTTCCCATCTGGGGGCACTCCAATTTTTTGACAGTCTACTCCGGCGCAGGGTATTATTCCTGCATCGGGGACACATATAGCAGGACCTTGGAACTCAAGACAAGGATCTGTTCCCTCCTCTGGAATGTCGTTCTGGGGTAATTCTTTCCACAGTCATTGGAACCCTGGACAAACTTCTATTCCTCTCCCATCAGGACCGGCATGGGGTAATCCTTCCCAAAGTCCGTCAAACACGATGAATGCCCAACATCCTATGTCCTTCATGGGGAATCATCCAATGATGTCACCACAGATGCAAAATCCTTACGCGGTTCCAGGCCATGGTTTCTACCAAAATCTGGGCAGCAAGCCAAACTACCATTCCTGACGACGTTACACTTGCCAGATTTGACAAGGTTGTTAAATGATCCTATTTTTCACGATCCACGTTGGCCTCCTATGCCAACGAAGTTTCCTTTGAACATTCCAAAGTTTGAGGCCAAGCCTAATGAAGATCTAGGTGATCACGTGACTACCTTCCATCTTTGGTGTTCATCTAACTCATTAAAAGATGACTCCATTCAGTTGCGATTGTTTCAACGCACTCTTATCGGGAGTGCCGCGAAATGGTACATCGAGCTCGATCGCTCACGATACTCTTCTTTTGGTGAACTGGTGATGGCCTTTCTTAACCATTTCCAGTTACCTGTGAGATACGATGCTGGCACAGAGCTGCTTGCTAATTTCAAACAGACAACAACGGACCATATCTCTGATCATATCCGAGAGTGGAGACACCGAAAGAGTCTAATCAAAGTACCAGTCCCACCAACATTCTTGCTTGAGTGGTTCCTTAAGTCTTTAGTCCCACAATTATCCAAAGACATCGCGACTTCAGGAGTTTTCTCCGAAGAAGATGCCATCATGAGGGCTCAACAGTTTGAGCTCATCTATTCTCAGTTTGGTTTATTGTACAACATCCTGTCGGATGCACCACGATCTATACTGGATAAAACTAGACAGAGAGTTGGACCACATGTCGATGGTATTGTTGGGTCCGCACAAACCAAGCCCGTTGAGCAATTGACAAAGCAATTGCAACAGTTATCTATACAACACTCAGCAGCCAGCCAGACTACTGCTTTGGCTGCTCCTCCTACCCAAACATCGGAAGTACACTCCGTGCAGTCGACCAACCCAAAGGCCACCCAGCATCCTAAAGGGAAGAAAAAACAATGAAAGAAGGGTAAGGGGGAGAAAAAACCCACTGATAATGCTGGCGAGGGCACCATGAAAAAATGGAAGGCGAGGTATCCGTGCAACTTGTGTGCAGAAGACCACCCGACCCATCTATATCCTCGACTTGCAGAGGCCCAAAATTTTGTCACATAGCAGCAGTAAGCAGTGTTGACTAATCCCTTTCAACATGGGCCAAATTTAACTCAAGCCTCTACAAGTGCCGAAGGGGGCAGCCAAGAAACCTGCCCTCCTCCAAACAATTCTTCATCCGCGAACATATATATGGTTAGGGGTGATGCTTTCATAACGACTAGAGCACACGACTATAGTAAACCAAGTGCCTCTGAGAAGGGTAAAGAAGTCGAACTCCCATATCTTCCTCTACAGATTGAGAATACGTTGGGAGAAACAATGACACGCATTCCAAAGGGTGCATTTAAGAGAGCTTCTCACAACCCAAACGCAAGGGCCGCCCAGAATTACTCTGTGGTGGAAGATTTATCACAAGACCCTTGTGTGATGTCCACTTTGGAGGTCCTCCAAAGCTTCCCTGCTCAGAGAAAAGCCTTGTTGACTGATTTAGGCTCTACTGAGGCTTGTAACCCGGGTACCATCATGTTAGATACGACCGATTTAAAACCTCATTTGCCTTACCATGTCGTGTTTCAGATAGTAGTGGCTCATCCCACGAAAATTTTTACACGAAATATATTTTGCACGACGGTCGACGAGGGCGCCTAGACCTGCGTTATGTTGTTAGCATGTTGGAAGGCCATTGGCCATCCCTCTTTGTCTCCGTCACCTACTCTCCTCACTGCGTTCGACGGTCGTTCTTTCCGACCACATGGCATCGTCCCTTCTTTCCCTGTGTAGTTAGGGGGGAAGATCGTGTGCATCGAAGTAGAGGTAGTCGATGCCCCCCTCGACTATAATCTCTTGTTAGGATGGAGTTGGACTTATGCTATGCAAGTTGTGGTTGCTACATTTTTTCGAGTCTTGTTGTTTCCACACGAGGGTTGGATAGTGACCATCGATCAATTGTCCTTCTCTAGACCTGATCCATCTTTGGGGGCATCCATGGTTCCCATGATTGATAATCCTCAAGATGGTGTCGTTAACGTAGGAGTTGGTTTGTGCCCATCCTTGATGGGTACCTTCAATTACCCACCTCCTCATGACGATGTCAAGTTTATATCGAATCACCACAAGGCTGAGATTTTTCACGTTTCGTTGTTCCGCACGACTTACTTTGAGGATCTGTGGATTCTTCCTTCCCCATCATCCACGATGGATGAGATAGGGCACTTAGGCATGTCCATGCCCTTGTTGACTGCTGAAGTAGCATACTCTTTAGTCCAGCAAGCTTCAGCTAACCCTGATCTGACTCCCGCACAAGAGTTGGATCCACTTCTAGAGCCTATTTGGTCTTAGGGTTCTCTTGCTACCATTGATTTGTTAGACTTAGTCTTGACTTATGACGAAGAAGTAATCGAAGCAATGACTAGTCCGGACAAACCTTGGGAGGATCTTCATCACATATCATATTTCCTCCCAGAGTTAAGCCGAATCGAGGCAGGAGAATTCACTATCACCATGACGGGAGATCAACCATGTCCTATTAATCTCTTAGCTACATAGGAAATTTATGTTGAGGGAAATATGGAGACTATCGCTGAAATTATACCTATCAACATCTCCCGAAACCCAAGCGTCGTGGAGAATGTCTTCTTCAGGGCGGATTGCTCCCCCGAAGAGATTCAGATTTACACGGATCTTTTCAAAGAATTTCGCGATGTTTTTGCCTGGTCTTATGAGGAAATTCCAGGTATCGATCCGAAAATAGTTGAACATGAAATCACAATGTATCCTGATGCTAAGCCTGTTCGACAAAAACTTCATCCAGACAATCCTAAGAAAGCAGCATCCATTAAGCTTGAGGTTGAGAAACTGCTCAAGGCAGGTTTCATTTACCCTATTCATTTGACTCAATGGGTGTCAAACCCCATGCCGGTCAATAAAAAACAAGGCACGATTCGTGTATGTACCGATTTCCGTGATTTGAACAAGGCATGTCCAAAAGATAATTTTCCAACCCCATTCATTGACCAGATCATTGATGAATGTGTCGGTTGTGAAGCCTTTTCGTTCATGGATGGTTTTTCGGGATATAATCAAATCCAAATCAAACCTGAAGACCAACACAAAACGACATTCATTTGTTCGTGGGGTACATTCTCCTATCGTAATATGCCTTTTGGCCTCAAGAATGTTGGAGCTACTTTCCAGTGGGCCAATTCTTTTGCGTTTCACGACCTCAAACATATAGTCGAGGCCTATCTAGATGATTTAGCATCACGCTCTCGCAAGAGAAAGGATCATCCTACGCACCTCAGACTAATCTTCGAACGTTGTCGCTACTTCAGGATTCACTTGAATCCCAACAAGTGCAGCTTTTGCATCACGTCAGTACGTTTGTTAGGTTTCATTGTATCAACAATAGGGATCATGGTGGATCCTCTTAAGGTGGAGGCAATAATTCAGTTGTCGCCCCCATGCACAATCTTACAACTTCAAAGTCTTCAAGGCAAGGCAAACTTCTTACGACGCTTCATCGCCAACTATGCCGAAATCACCAAGGGCTTTATGCGTTTACTTAATAAAGATGTTCCCTTTTTCTGGGACACATTTGCTCAACGCTCTTTCGACGCATTAAAACACGCCCTCACAACCGCACCTCTACTACGGCCACCTAATTATAACAAATATTTCTTATTATATTTGGCTGCCGCAGAGTCAACCATAGGCATGGTTTTAGTTCAGGAAGATGATTCGTTTTCAGAATACGTGATCTATTACCTGATTCGAGGCCTCGTAGGACTGGAACTTAATTATTCCCATCTCTAAAACCTTGTGTTGGCAACAATTCATGTTGTTCAACGGTTCTGTCACTATGTTTTGTTTCGCAAGACCATCGTCGTCGCTATCGTGAATCCATTCCAGTACATGTTGACATGACGCATTATCGACGGAAAAATCAGTAGATGGATGGTCATCCTCCAGGAATTTGACATAGACTTCGTTTCAGCAAAGTCCAAGAAGTCATTGGTCTTCGCAGAACTTATTTCGGAGCTTCCGGTTGAGTCAGGTGACGTTGTGCCTGAGGAATCGCCTATCTGGGGGGATATGTTTTTGATTGAATCTTCAGACCCCTGGTATGGATATATACTGATATATCTCCAGACTTTGAAGTGCCCCACCTCTGCTTCTCGTGACGATCGTCAGCGGATACGCCATCAGGCTACGAATTATCTCATACTCGATGATACGTTGTATCAGAGAGGTGTAGACTGCATCTTGCGTCGATGTCTCACTCATGAGGAGGCTGTCATAGTGCTCAACGATTGTCATACAGGAGCTTGTGGTGGTCACTTATTTGGGTTGGCAACAACCCAAAAGATTTTACGAGAAGGTTACTTCTGGCCCACACTTATCAAAGATTGTATCGAGTCGGTCAAGAAGCGCCATCCGTGCCAAATCTTCTCTCGGAAGATGAGGGCACATCCAACTCCCATGTTTCCTGGCATCACAGTTGGTCCCTTTACTAAGTGGGGGATTGATTACACTACATGAAACCCCCCGTCAGCAAGGGGGCACCGCTATATCACCATAGTTTTCGACTACTTCACTAAGTGGGCCGAAGCTATGCCAACGTTTAAATATGATGGAGAGACTGCAGCTCTCTTCTTATTCAACCAGATAATAGCACGGTTTGGTGTCCTGAGAGAGATTGTCACTGACCATGGCAGTCACTTTCAGAACCAAATGATGTCCGAATTAACATCAAAGCTTAGTTTATGGCAAAAACATTCATCACCTTACTACCCCCAAGCCAATGGGCAGGTGGAAGCTGTAAACAAAACTCTTAAGACGATTCTACAGCGAACTATCAACTCAGCCAAGTCAAACTGGCATTTGATGTTATACTCGACATTATGGGCTTACCGAACCTCTGTTAAGACTGCAACCGGTTTCTCACTTTTCTAGCTCGTTTACGGGCTGGAGGCAGTCTTGCCCATCGAATGTCAAATCCCATCTCTGAAATTGGCAGTACATTTATTTCCATACACTTCTCCACTTGAAGAGCGGTTAGTACACCTTGACCAGCTTGATGAGCAGCGTCGCGATGCGGCACTGGCCAATGAGACTCATAAACATAAGGTCAAGTGTCAATATGATAGGTCCGTTCGTCCTCGGATTTTTTCTGAGGGCGACCTTGTCCTGGTCTATGACCAAGACAAGGACTCCCTGGGGGCAGGAAAGTTTAAACCCATGTGGTTTGGACCCTTCATTATCAAAGAGGTATTAAAAAAGGGTGCTTATCATTTGGTCGATTTTGAAGGGAATGCTTTGGCGGAGCCTAGAAATGGGCTCTACCTCAAGAAGTATTACTCATAGAAAGGTCACTGTGGGTAACTTTTTGTAACATATGTATAGTCTTTGTACTATTACTTTTTACATTTCTTTTAAAAAATGTTATGGACGTGTCATTGATGTTATCTTTCGTCAATATGGTAGATGTCAAGTGAGTCTGAGGTGTTCGTTGGGTATGCGGACGGTGCTAGTCGACACACGTGGAGGCTTGCCTTTGCAGCTTGGGTAATCTTTACACCACAGGGTCAGTTGTTATCTTCCAGAGGTATATGCTTAGGTGACACCACAAATAATGTTTCCGAGTATAGTGTAGTTATTGAGTTGCTTCATGGCGCTTTTTCATTGGGTATCTCTCGTCTCTAGGTCTATCTAGACGCTCAAATGGTTGTGTCGCAGCTAAACAGAATATACCAGGTTCATGATCCAAATTTACACCGACGATTCCTTAAGGTACGTCTCTTAGAACACAACTTTGATTATATTACATATTTTCATGTTCCTAGGAGATTAAACCAAATCACAGATACTCTAGCTAATCACATTTTAGATTGGCATCTTACCCACATATAAAAAGATCATGGACATAAACATGTAAATACATTTTTGCACACATAATCCATAAGACACAAAAAGAGATAAAAACCATATATAAACATCATAAAATCCTCAGAGTACATAGATGGACGCAAGCACCTCAAAAAAGTGGGAACAGTAATGAGTCACCGGGCTTATGCCCTCAAACAATATATACAACAAGGTGCTCATGGCACATAAAGAGTCTAAAGTCTGTTCAGGGCCTATGGGCCCTGTTATAATCATCTACAGTGTGGGCTAAACCCCTAAACAATCGGACCCATGTCCAAGGTGCCCCCACAATATGAGTCTGCATGGATGGCGGAAGGTCCTCTATCTCTGCCATCGGGACTGTGCGAGTGAGCGCAGTAAAGTTACACTCAATTCACCTCAGGACCCTCTCAGCCTCTCCTGCTGGGAGGTTCCCTGCTACTATTTCTCCTCTAGTTGCGGTAGCTGCGGCTTCTGGTCGTGGGCGACGCATGTTTCGTGCATAGTCAGCAGGTCGCACGGGTCCCACATCTGCATACAATAAACGTTCACCCATCAAATACTCTAGCATACAAAAACATGATATATATATCAAAAAAGACATAAAAATTACATATGCAAACAAAAAAAAACTATACAGGTGGAGACTTACCCATCTGCCCTCGCTCCTCACCAGGAGGCACTAGTATCTCTGGATCTCTAGAGAAGTCGATCCCCACATATGGGTAGTCCTCGATCGCAGGGATCTGTCATGACAGCCAAGAAAAAAAGGCATCATCGAAGGCCTCAACGGTCCTTCTGCCACCCTCTCGTGGCAGTAACACTGCCCATCTGCATACTGCGGGGAAAGTAGACAGATGTCCTCGTACTGCAAGCCGAGGACTAAAGCACGGAACTCTCTCGAAAAATAACGAACACAATATGGTCCCAAACCCGAAGTTCCTATGTGTCTGTTGTCGGAAATCTGTCAATTGCCTCTTCATACACTCCAATAGTGTGGTACTCCAATCAAAAATGTGTGCATTCATGCACTGAATAGCACAGTTCATATGTGCGCGCAAAGCCTGATGCACGGCTGCTGAGCCGGTAATCCGCCCAATAAGAAATAAAATAGTCTGTAGTGTGAGGTTGGTAATCTTTCTAACCGGTACTGAGGAACCTCTATGATCGGTCCCAGCCTCACAGTACTCAGCTATCAGCTCTGAGACCTTGCTCGGCCCCATAGGAAAAGTCTGAAATTTAACTGGTTCCCCTCTCCTTGAGAGGCCAGTCAGAAAGTAAATATCCTCGGTGGTGGGCACCAAGGATTGCCCCTCTAGCATAAACGCCTCTGTGTCAGGGTGCCAGTAATCAATCAAGGAATTCAGTAGCCTTGGTTGTGTGCGCATAAACGGACATAAAAATAATTTCAACAAACCGCACTGCATCATCACGGCCACAACATTCGGATCTGTAGCCACTAACTCATTGGAGGCCTCGTGCTCCATTTCCCTCCACTGGACATACATCCTGCCAACACAACAGGGTAAAGGAGGGTTAATACTTGTTTTCATTTACTTTTGCATCAATAGGGGGGGGTACACGTGACCTGTAGAGGCGACAGTCGCGTGTACACACGTGTTGACTTTACTCTGCATGCGTGTACCTAGGACCGGCCTTTTTGAGGTCGACGCCCACCCAAAAAACAACTCAAATGCATAAATTGAAGTATTGAATAGCTAGATAAGGGAGTTTGTACTTACTTGGTCCAAGAAGAAGTCTGTTTCGTCCACTGTAGCTCCCAGAATCACAATCTTTGGCAAAGGGGGTCTTTTGGCTCCAGAGTCAATTTCCAAATCAGTAATGGTGATAATGAGCTGCCAGCTTCTATTTATAGACTTTTTGGCCTCTTTTTGTCACTTTTTTG
>JZKD02S1642913.1:75948-87327 GCA_000966675.3 Picea glauca
TAAATGGGTTTCCAACATTTTGGATTCCTTTTGTACAAGGAGTGTGTGCAAGAAGCAAGTTACCCAAGTTTGATAAGTTATGGGAAGATTGCACACATGAAGAATCTAGACTTGCGGACCAACAGAAGAGATTAATTGTCGATGAAGAGGAAGCTCTTACATCTCAGAAGAACAAAAGAAGTTCCTTCAGGAAGAAAAATAAAGAAGCTAACTCTATAAGAGTTCCAGACAAGAAGAAAGATAAGAAATCCCACAGGTAGACCTTCGTAGAGAAGGAGAAAGAGAATAGACCTTCGTAGAGAAGGGGAATGAGAAATTTGCCAAGGTTTGCCTCTTTCCAAGTGTTGAGTTTTGGATACTCTAGGGACATGCTAAAATACCCTCGTAGAGAGGGGTGTGACCACCCTTGTAGAGAGGAATGTGGATGTTTCTCCAAGGGGCAGTGGGCAGATACTCTCCTCTGGCCAAGGATGGAGTAGCCTGGAACACAAACCTTGACCATGTGGAGTGGTTAGTTGGCTCTTGAGGTTTGTGTCGTGATCCTGCATGGATCATGGAAAGGGAGTCTAGTCTTGCACAGGCTAGCATCTTAGATTCTCTAGTTCATGTGGGATTACTAGGAGTGAAGCTATGGTAGTAGTCCTCCCCAGTGGATGGGTGAGATATATGACTACAAGAGAAGGGAGAACATAAAAGGAAAGGGAAAACTCATAGAATATATTATGTGTGAAGATAAGACATCTTTATTGTGAAGATAAAACATATTCTGTGTGAAGATAAGATATCTTATGTGTGAAGATAAGAAAGAAGTATATTCAACGTGAAGACGAAATAAAGAAAGAGTATATTTTGCGCGAAGATAAAGAGAACAAAACTTTCGATGATTTATAGATATGTCAGTCAGTGATCATGATGCCAGATGACCAAGTGGATTATATTGATGCCTCCTGTTATCCAGTTGATGATGTTACCCAGTTGATGATCTTGCCCAGTTGATAATGTTATCCAGTGGATGTTGCTACCTATTTGATGTTGACATCCGGTGATCTATCAAAAGATAAAGAATATCCTTCTTGTTAAGAGGGAGTGTTAAAATATTGTGTAACTGCAAAAAATATTCTTATCCTCTTTTGTGGATAAAGATAAAATATATTTATTATTGATTAGATCAATCCCCTTTTGTGGATTGATCATGTTGGGCATTGTAATTGACCAAATCCCATTTTGCGGATTGTTCAAACCCTAATTGTAATAGGCCAAATGAAAAGACAACCCCAAAATATATTAAAGTGGTTATAACCACCCATAATGAGAAGTCGGCCCTGCCAGTAAAAAGACACTTGTTCAACACCTACCAGATTGTATAAATAAGAGAGGCCAGTGCCTCATTTGGACACACACTCAGATCACTCATCTAGTGCACAAGTATTGAAGGAAGTTGCAGTTACCAGTTGCCAGAAGAAGGAAGAGAGAGAGAGGTGCATCCTTGGGAGAGGAATTTTTGTGTTGTTTGGTTCATTGTCTTGGCATTGTATTGGCTATCTATATTGAGGAAGTTTTGTTGGTTTTTCTTCCCCTTGAGGGTTTCCTAGGATAAATTATTGTGTACTCTTGTGATTGTGTTTCTCTCAGTGATCCTATTTATGCTATTGTTATCTATTAAATTGAAAGTAACCTAATAATAGCTGAAACTTTAACAGATCTGAATATCATGTTGTCTTATGATATTCTAATTGGAATGGATTGGTTGGACAAGAATCATGTTGTCCTAGATTGTCATAGAAAGAAATTTACCCATCTTGATGGAGATGGAAAACAGAGAACTGTGAAAGGAGTTCCAAGACCCATCTCTATAAGGGAGATTTTGGCCTCACAACTAAAGAGATGTTTTAGAAAAGGATGTCAATTGTATGCATCTCAAGTGGAAGAGCCAGAAAATACAAAGGGTTCAAGCCTTGAAGATTTGTCAGTACTACTAGATTTGAAGATGTATTCCAATAAATACCAGGGCTTCCACCAAGAAGGGAGATATATTTCTCAATTGATTTAGTGTCAGAAGTTGCCTCGGTATCAAAAACACCTTACAGAATGAGCACACCAGAGTTAAAAGAATTACAAATGTAGTTGGAGGAATTTTTGAAGAAAGGGTACATACGGCCAAGTGTTTCACCTTCGGGAGCACCAATACTTTTTGTCAAAAAGAAGGATGGAACTTTGAGGTTGTGTATTGACTTTCGACAACTGAATAAGTATACTATAAAGAACAAGTATCCTCTACCCAGAATTGATGAACCCCTTTGATCAGCTAAGAGGAGAAAAGATATTTTCAAAGATTGACCTGAGGTCAGGATACCATCATGTAAGAATCAAGAAAGAATACATTCATAGGACAACCTTTAGGACCACGTATGGGAATTATGAATTTGTAGTGGTGCCATTTGGACTGACCAATGCACTAGTTATCTTTATGTTCTTAATGAATGGCATATTCAGAAACTATTTGGATAAGCTTGCCATAGTATTCTTGGATGACATACTTGTCTATTCCAAGTATGAAGAGGAGCATGAACATCACTTAAGACTGGTATTGCAAGTGTTGATAGAACATCAATTGTATGCCAAGCTGAGTAAGTGTTATTTTTATCAAAATTAGATCCATTACTTGGGACACATTATTTCAGAGTGGGGCATAGAAGTAGATCCAGAGAAGATTGAATCCATTAGAGTATGGCTAACACCCAGAAATGCGTCAGAAGTCAGATCTTTTATGGGATTAGTTGGTTACTACAGAAGGTTCATAGTAGGGTTCTCTAATATTTCTCATCCCATCACTTCTTTGCAAAAGAAGGGAACTAAATTTGAATGGACACCTAAGTGTGAAGATAATTTTAATATGTTAAAGGAATTAATTACTAGTGCACCTGTGTTAAAGATTGTTGACCCAAATGAAAGTTTTGTGGTATGTAGAGATGCATGTAAGGAAGGACTTGGGGGAGTCCTCATGCAAAATGGACATGTCATTGGTTATGAGTCCAGAAATCTTAAGGAACATGAGAAGAATTATGCCATGCATGACTTGGAGATTACTTCCATTATCCACACCTTGAATATGTGGAGGCATTATCTCATGGGGAAGAGATTTGAATTAAGGACAGACCACATTGGCCTGAAGTATCTTTTTGAACAACCAACCTTGAATGCCAGGCAAACAAGATGGCTGGAATTTTTAAGTGAATATGACCTCGATATCAAGCATATCAAAGGAAAAGAGAATACAATTTTCAATACACTTAGTAGAAGAGTGCATCTCATGCATGCTACTGTTTTCAGTATGCATCAGTCAGAATTGAAGAGAAAAACTTTAGATGATCTTGTTACAGATCAACATTACCTACAGGTAAAAGAAATATTACAGCAAGGAGATGTTTAACAGAAAACAAAGGAGTATGAGATAAAGGAAGATGGATTACTTGTGCATAAGAATAGAATCTATGTTCCTAGTTCCGAAGAACTAAGGAAATTGGTATTGAAGGAAATGCATGATGTTGCTTATGCTGGACATCTCGGTTACCAGAAAACAATTACAATAGTAAGAAGCCAATTCTTTTGGCCGTGAATGAAAAAGGGTTTTGCTTATTACATCGCTCGATGTATGGAATGTCAGAAGGTGAAGGCTAAGCATGGGCACCCAACGGATTTGTTGCAGCCATTACCAATCCCAGAGAAGAAATGAGAAGTGATAACCATTGATTTCATAACTAAATTACCCAGGACAACAAGACAACATGATTCAATCATGGTAGTGGTTGAAAAATTAACAAAGGCTSCTCATTTTGTTCCTRTAAAACCAACACATACAACGACTAATATTGGAGAGGCTTACATGAGGGAGATTGCTAGGTTGCATGGGATACCYAGGACAATTGTCTCGGACAGAGATAMAAAGTTTACCTCCAATTTCTGGAGGGGATTGTTTAAAGGATTTGGTACAAATCTAAACTTTAGCACAACATACCATCCATAGTCAKATGGGAAAACAGAGAGGATCAACCGAGTAATTGAAKATATGTTGATAATGTATGTGATGGATAAGCCATCCAAGTGGGAAGATTACTTACACTTGGTTGAGTTTGCATATAATAATGGGTATCAAGATTCATTGAGAATGAGCCCATTTGAAGCCTTGTATGGTAGGAAATGCAATAATCCACTGATMTGGKACAACCCAGCAGATAGAGTGGTACTTGGGCTAGAGTTGATCAAGGATATGGAAKACCAGATGGTTAAAATCAAGCGAAATTTAAAGGCATCTCAGGATAGAAAGAAATTTTATGCAGATAAGAATAGGACAGCTAGAGAATTTAAAGTAGGGKAGCATGTACTTTTGAAAGTGAAGCCTAAGAAAAGATCTTTGAAATTGGGTAGTTGTACAAAGCTGGCAACCAGATTCTGTGGTCCATTTGAAATATTGGACAGAATAGGGACAGATGCATACATGTTTGCATTGCCTACTTCCATGAATGTGCATAATGTATTTCATGTCTCTTTGATAAATAAATATTTACATAATCCTAACCATGTTATTGATTGGCATCTGATTCAGGTAGAGACAAAGGGAGACTTTCAGGTCTATCTAGTGCGGGTATTGGATAGAAAAGTCAAAATGCTCCAGAATCAAGTTATAGAGATGGTAAAAGTTTAGTAGACCTACTATAGTCCTGAAGATGTTATCTGGGAGCATGAATATGCCATGCAATCAAATTACATGTATCTTTTTGAATAAATTTTGAGATTTTGATCTCTATTTTGTATATGCACTGAGGACAATGAAAAAATAAGGGGGAGGGGATGTAACACCCCGAGTTTTTAGCCCCGTATTAAATAATGTATTTTGTTAATTGTCAAGAGGCCAGAGGGCCCAAACAATTTAAAGAGTCCAGTGTGCCTAAGAAATGTAATGTTTTGATCATTATTAATAATAAACACATCATTGGTTGCTAGACGAACAAGGACTAGAGTTATAGGGGGCTATGTTTCCACAAGAGAGGGGGATTTAGGGGATACATGTTTATTTCCTATTTTAATTACCTTTTGTCTAAGGGAGTGGATCAATTACATGAGCTTATTGGGGGAGGCCAGGAGGTTCTTGATTCCCCAATAATTACTTAAAATTTCCCCTGGTCTGTTGGGGGGGTCGCTCATTCACTCATTCACTTGTTAACTGGTTCATTCGTTCACTCTCTTTCCCACTCAATATTTCATTCCATTCTTACCTATCACTCATTCATCCTTCCTCATCCATGTCTTGTCTTGGGGAAAGGGAAACATACTATAGAAGAGTAGCCATGGTATTGTTGATTGTAGTGTTCGTTGATGTAATCCAACCATGACTTGAGGCCTGCATGTCTGAGATGTGTTGGCCTATCTCCAACTTTGTTCACAACTGTGAGTCTTGAGAGTTCCAGCATGGATATTTTGGACCAGTTACGTTGGAGCCCTGGAAGGAGAATGACTTCCTGAGGGACTGTGTGGCAGAGAAGGGTGGAGGTACATTCTCTTGGGTGGTTCAAGTTGGGTAGAAAAGAGTTGGGTACTTGGATTGTTATGAGTGCTAGGAAAGCCTGTGAGATCTTGAGTGTTGACTGGTTTGGGAAGCCAAGTAACACTCTGGAACCATCCTTGTGGATTCATAGCCCTGGCTCGGGGGTGACATTGTTGTTGAGATTTGGAATAGTAGTGTCTACGGTTGGGTGGAACGTCCTTGGTCTGCAACCATTTGGTGTCTTCTTTATAAAGATAAGTGCTCTCTATTATGGTATTATTTACCTATATATGAATGTATTTAGTTGTGTATTTATTTATCGTTTAATTAAATATTTAGAATATGCATTCTTGTTGGTTATTGTTTTTCATGTCGTTAGATATTTTCTTTTGTGCATCCTTATTAATTTAAAAAGGTATCGATAAGAGAAAGAGTTCCAAGGGTGGGATTGAAGGTAGCATACCCCGGCTTGTGGGTTGTGAGGAATGTTACATTTCTAGACTAGGGTTTTAATGAAGACATACACAAGTTGCAGAACTATAAGGACGTAGATATTCATGTTCCACATTGGGAAAAAGTGTGGAAACCCACAATTTTACTGAAGATAGAGTGCGGATATGTTTCCAAAGCTGAAGAAAAGGAAGATCACATCTATCATCAGTGACAAGTTGCAGAGTTGTGAAGAGGTTACAAGAAGGTCTAACCATGAGAAGGTACATCAGAGCTATCTACAATAAACAAAGGTATGTTATATTCTTGTCTTAAGTAGGTATTTGGTGAATGCTTTGGGTATGGACATGGGATATTGATATTTTTCCCTTGAGGGACTATTGGTTGAATGCCATATTTTGTATAAGAAAGATCTACATAGATACATTGCTATTGTATTGGTTGGTTGTTGTTAGTAAACTTCATTGGGAATCTTGGTAAGATATATCTTGTGTTATTTAGATAATGCTTGATGGTTTATGGTTGATACACAATGTTATCAATATAAATTGTGATTGCATAACAGTGAGGGTTTGATGTATGGTTGATGTGATTGTTTCCTATATGAAATATGATCAGTGAGACATACTTTTGATCCTAGTACATGGTTGGTGATAAACATACTTGAGTCATTGATATGAGTTCTATGACACCAGATCTGGTTGGTTTATATATGAAAGTGACATGTTCTCAGTATCAAGTTTTACAATAACAGGTTGACAAAAACAAAGACAATGAAACTAGGGAAATTGTTTTAGTGGCCCGCAAGTTGCATAGAAGAGAGCCACGAACATCCACAAGTTGTAGTAAAGAGAGTCATGGATATCTACATGTTTGTAATGTTCCCAAGCCAAGGTGCCAAGAAAATTTCATTAGATTTTTTAACTGTTTTCGGGTTGTGGAATTTCATCAAACACTTTGTTGATTTGGTCCTTTAGCTTGCACTATAGTTTAATATGATGATTTATATGTGTGTTTGAAGAAATAATAAAGAATATATAGAAATGGAACATACCTCAACAAGATGCAAGATCAAAAATATAAGAGACAACCCAAAAATACCTCAGATCTGATATTATTCATAATAGGAGAAGACCCCGATACAATGGATCTGCAGATCTAGTACAATATAACTAAGAGCTAATAACAAAGTGCATATGATCCTCAAACAAGATCAAGAATAGAATCTACAAGACTCCAAAGGATATATGGTTTCAATATATGAACAACACTCTGACGTCCCATCCCTCTGAAGTGCCAAACCTTAAGCTGGATGAGTTGCACCCTGCTAGAACACTGAATACCCTCAATAATTCAGCTTTGCTTCTCAAGATATCCAAATCCTCCGATGAAGATGCCAAAATATAGATCGGGGAAATCCCAAACCTCTGGTGAAGTCTCAATATGAGTAGTGGAGTTCTAACCCACCAAATGCACAATCTCCTAATATGGCTTGCACCCTCTTGGATGAGTGAAACCCTAGATAATTTGTCCCTCCTCCTAGTTGGTTTCAATGAAAAAAAACACTCTATAAGTATAGATATGGGGTATAGGAACAAGGTAGGATAGATACCTATTTGAATATTGAAGCTTGAGACCCTCTCATGAGCAGATCCACTTCATAGTTGTGCCCTCCTCTTGGGGAAATCATCCCACTCTCTATGAAAATCAAATGTCCAACAAAATCCCTCCGGAAGAGACCAATAATCGTGTTATTACCTCTACAAAGAAAACCCAATAGATGAAATCTCCAAAATCCCTTCTCCTTGACTAGATCGAACTGATCTAGCTCCATAAATGTGCCCTCCTTGTAGGAAACCCTCAATGGTGCACCCTCTCTCTATCTATACCTTTGGTTCGTGTATAATCCCTTTGAAGTTGAGTATATTTGAAGTAGAATGGTGTGGGGGAGTATTTAATCCCAGAGACCAATCTTGGAACAAGATAGGTGGAATCTTTCACCACCGAGTTTTCCTCTAGGGTTTGTTAAGACAAAACCCTCAAAACCCCCAAGGCATGGGCTCACTAGCTAGAAGCAAAATATCAAAATGATAATCAACATGAATATGAGAATAGAGGCCCTTGCCTCTCTTTTATCCTTCCTGCTACCTTGTCCCTCCAAAATGGATTTTGCTTTATTAATTATTAATTAATTAATTAACTCTTTTACCTCTGAAAAGAACCTTATCTCTCTGTGTGGCTTCCCTGTCCACTGAAAGCCACTTTTCATAATCCTATCATGTAGTGTTGTTCCTCCCGATTCCAATGATCTATTACACTAAGAGGTTCCTCCAAGTATTATGCCCAAAATGACCTCCTTAGTGAACTTAATTAACCTATAGCCCAAAATAACTCAAAATCATGGAAATCATCGGAATGCAATGGAACCAAAGCCCAAATGTGTGGAATGGATCATAATGATGAAATAGGATGAGAKATGCAAKATGGACCCCAAAATACCCCTCAATAGTCTGTATACTCRCTATAACCTCCATCTGGCTACTCCGGTCATCATAACACTTTGTAATATAATGGTGTCCCAAAGTGGGGACATTACAGTCCTCCCTACTAGAATATTGCTTGTCCTCAAGCAATAACTGAACCCATCCAAATATAATACTAGGGTCTCATGTCCACATGTGGTACACACATTAGGCCCCAACCAAAGATGAATTATCACGCACTCTGCCCCCTGGGTCCCATATCAGGATGTGAAATGCAATACTCTATGAAGCATGATCCTGAATCATATCAACATCAAGAGTCTCTTGCACATGAAACATGGCCTCATCCCAGAATGAGTCCATCCTATGAATCCATATCAAGACCAACACGGTCTCCATCAACTACATATGTTGCTTCCATAGTGAGGTATTGCAATACCTCCATGAGGCACCCTCAAGTGATGTGCTCTCCTCCATATTGAAGCTCACTAGAAAGTCAAAATAACTTTCCCCTGTAAGGTTCCACTCGCCTCTATCAGTTTTTGAAATGCTCAATATTGCAATCCCAGAGTCCCATGCTAGTCCCCGCCAATGATCACCATGTTGGCACTGCACTATTCTGACCATGATTGTCTGCCCCCTATATAGATATTGGATCTCGTACTCCTAGATCCTCAAGATGGAAAACCTATGGTAGTTGAACCTGCTATCTAGAAACTGCATCTATAAAAGAATATATGTGGAAGTAGTACCTGCCCAACCATCTCTATGCTTGATCATGATGATCAAAAGGGAGAAATTGTCTCTCCCCATAGTAAAATCCCCTGCAAGCCCACTCAAAACCAACCCAAAGAGAATTATGTGGCTCTCTAGTGCAACCTGGTCATCATAAAGTGAAACAACCTACTAACAAAATGAACTCCTAGATCCCATGGAAAACTTGGAAGTTTATCACTTCCAATCCCTGCTAACTGCTCATGTGCCATATTCATCACTGTTGGAAGCCCTCCATTCTCATCCTCATGAGAATCTGTATCTGTGTCACCCTCTAAGATGTCTGCTATCCCTTGGCCTATGATTCTCACCATCACACACCAAGTCTCAACTGTCCGCCTATGACGATCCACCCCTATCATGTTGTCTACTATAAAAGCACTCATGTCAGGTGGTCTCGGCCTACTCATTCTCCATGTCCTCTGCCATTGTCTATCTCTCCTCATGCTACTTTCAATGATAAAAGTGTCGGGAAAGACTAACAAAAACATATGTAGCTGACTATAAGACTAGAAAATATCACATGCTTTGGTCAATCCCAAGGATTCAACAAAAATCTCGTTCATCAGTACCCATGGTACATACTTGCTTGTAATCATCATTGAATCCAAATCATCATCACCCTTATGGTTGTTTCTACTGTGAAGGTGATCTCCCAGTACCATGTGTTGCTGCAAAGGAGAAACATCTCCATGCTCTGCTAAGTGTGTCTCCTCCCTACAAGTCACTACGCCCCTCTGAATCCCACTGTACATCTCAGCATGTCTTTGTGAGCTATCACTTACCATAGTATGCTCCTGCATACTCATGTCATCTCCCGTATACTCATGCTACATCATAGATCCTGGGTGTACTACTGGATCAACCTCTCTCGGAAAACAAATGGAAGTTTCCTCAAAACTGTCCCTGGCTCTGGAGTCCCCATGCATATGTGAGTGCTCGACTATCTAAAAGATCCTCGTGGATGGTAGCTCCTGCACCTTCAGATCATAACTCTTCATACTCATCAATGATCCTGGGTATTCCTAATGATCCTCCATCAACTGGTGTTCCTCTACCAAGCCATCAACATCCCCTAGCAATGTGACTGAAGGATATACCTAACTCTCCACTAAGATAGATGTAATGGATCTATTCCTAATATCCTCAAGAAGCTCCTTTGATTGAGCCTCTTATTCTTGAAGGGCCACCTATGTGCCTCTCAAGACTCCTTGGGTGCTCTCCAACTCATGAGTGAGTCTTTCCACCTCCGATTCCTACTCCCTCAAGGCCCCGTGATACATCTCACCAATCCCCAAGAGGTAGACCTTGTCCATCAACAATTGTTGGTAGTCGGTCCTCATCACAGACACTCTCTCCCTGAGATCATGAAATTCATCCATGGTAAATCCCCCATCTGAACTATCATGTGCCACTGATGTTATCCAACAATAATCAACCACCATTCCATGTGTGTCATCAATGTGCCCAATGGCTACCTTGATCATGTCCTCATTGACTCTCAACTGACCTTCCAAATAGTGTGACTCTCGATCATTGTCATGCTGAGGTTCTACCTCATGCCCCTCACTGCTAGTGTCAACCCTAGAACCTCCATTAACACTCTCTGCAATAAGGCATTGAACTGATCCTTGTCCACCGTGCTACTCGGTCCTATATGCGACTGCATAACATAACCAACTGCTAGCTCCCTCTAAATCATATTGTATCCTGTGTGAGTAGTTGTATCCTCCTGTGCACTCACTCTGCTACTATCTTATGCACATGGATCCCATATAGATGTGTCCAGACACATGCTATGGTCATCCTGACCAATAAAGGGTACATCCTCATCACTGTAGGATGGTCCTGGAAGTAAGTGTCCCATCCAACTATCAGTCTCCATAACCTGCTCAACTAAAGGAATCTCCAAAAGAGGTGACTCAATCTCCTCATGTTTATAGGTATGTATAAAGTCAATTGTTTGCACTTCATGTACCTCCTCTTGGATCTGTGGATCCATATGTCCCTGATATGCATCCCTCACATACGAATCCTCTATCATATTTGAAATTCCACTGATATCCTCATGTGGTGTGGCTATCATGGGTGTCTGGAGAGATTACATATGTGTCATGGTCATCATAGGAG
>JZKD02S1642913.1:115456-125785 GCA_000966675.3 Picea glauca
AAGACAATGACCAAGTATGCATAAGCATACAAGTAGTGATGATGACCGTGACAAGAAGAATACCTTCCTTGCTAAGAGGGAGTGTTGAAGATTGAGTAGCTTCATAAGATATCCTTATTGTATTTGGCCAAGACAAACCCTAAAGATTATTATCATATTATATTTGTTAATTAGGCCCTATTGTGCCTTTGTAAAAGTCGTCCCTATTGTGCCTTGACATGTAAGACATAAAATAAAAGGGTAAAGTAATAGGTCGGCCCAGACCTAATTTTAGGCTAGCCAAACCACTATTTATAAGGGAGGCCAACGCCTCATTTTCACACTCACTCACTAGCTTTGCAACCAAGAAGAAAAGTGTGCAAGTTTTATAGGGAGACACTATTGTAACTAAGAAGTGACTTGGCGAAGGGTTTTGGTATATCTATTGGATATATATTGGTTAAGTGGTGCACTACTCTTCCCTATTCAAGGGTTAGAGGAGGATCTTCTTCTTTGTTAGTTCTCTCTTGGAGAGAGACATTGTTCTTGGTTGGTGAATCTATATTGAGGAAGTTTGTTGGGTTTTTCCCGGTAGGGGGTTTTCCTAGGGTAAATATTATGTATGATGTGAATGTTATTCTTTCAATGATCCTTTATATGAATTTATTGAGCTAATGGTTTAATAAGTAAAAAAATTCTAAACTAGTTAACTGCTTAAGTAATAAAATCAACAATTATGCAACAGATGATGAAGCTACATATCAGCTCATAATTTTGCAAGCAATCGAAGAAAACTAATTTTGAACACTTAGAATTATGCACAATGTTGCTAAGAATGATTCTTGTAGTAGTGCTCTTCAGAAATGTGTTGCCAAATATGGTTCACTGGAACTTCAAATCCTAAATTATTATCATCTTTCATCTTTTCCTTACAAACTTCTCTAACTTTTTCTAGTCTGTAGTTTAATTACCCATGACTTGCCATGATATATTACCTTTGCTTATGAAATTGTATCTTCTTTTGTGCATCGACTTGGTCATTCATTGATTGGTTGCTAATATGGCCAAAAAGGAAATATGTAGAGAGTATGATTGTTACATTTCTTCTATTTGAGATTAACTCCCCTGTAGTATTACCTTCCTTTCATATTTATTGGAATCACTCTTTCTCAAATCGATTTTTCAAGATGGAAGCCATAAATGTTCTGATGTAATGATGTATTCAAGTGAGATGGCACTATTGACTCATGAATTTGTATTGCAAGATAAAACGAGAAGAGTGTTGACGATTAAAATCGTAATGATGAAATCCGCTTGCAAAGTATTGCAAAATCACTATTACTTAACTATGATAATAATATAAGATTAGTAGGTGGGACCCCCTTGTAGACTAGTGGCACAAGGATAGACATATTACACATGATTAGTTGTTGTTTTGATGCTTCCTACACAGTCCTACATTTTGATGATGCAGTGTTGGGTTCATTTGGTGTGATGTTAAGTGGTTAATGCATTATTGTGGAATGCTTTTGGTAACCACTTGCGACATTGAACATGTTCTATGGGTATGAGGAGAATGTTGTTTACAATTGCTATGTTATAACCTTGTTACTAGTTCTTATATTGATTACTTAGCCACATATATGCAAGGAATAATTTAATGATAGAATGATCAAAACAAAGGGAAATTATGAAAAGGTTCTATATTTCAAACAAAAGGTAAGAAACTATGTATTCGAGCTATAATAAAACACTATATGAAAATTTTGAATGGAAAAGTTAATGGATACTAGTGTTAGTCCTAGCTGTTTTGCAATTTGTTTTGTTAATGGACTAAGCAAACTTTATTAAAATCAAATGGACTCACATATAAAAATATTGATATGGATTATTGTGTGGAGTTATGGCAAGGGTTAATGTATAGAATAGCTCAGGTGGCGCACTATGAAATATATATCGTCTCAGATCTCACGATGGTTTGGCATTGATTATGCATTAGTTATATGGCTTGATTATTGGTGAATGTTATGCTTATTGGGTTGTCTCGTACTTCGAACTGAATGGGGCCAGGTGATGGAAGCAACATGCATTTACTACATGTCACTCCAAACCTTCCCTATCACCCATTACCCTAGTATTGTTCCATTGTTGCAATTTCATTCTGTTGGTTGTAAAGCTCCGCATTTTCAGGTTTTTGGTAGGGAAAGCTCGACCAACTCGCCATTTAAGAATTTTTCCCACATGTATGATTCTTTTCTCTCCATCCATGATGTAGTCTCTGTTATATGAACCAAATGATGGCTCAATGATGCTTGGATTCTGTGTGTTATTGAGTTTTTCAACTGTGTGTAAATGTGGTTTTATGGCTCTTTGTGATGACTGTTAAATGTCGAAAATTGCAAGCAAAGGAATGGGTATTATTAAGTTGCGCGTTGGTTGGTTGCTCGGTCAATGTAGTTTTATGATGAGTTTCTGTGGAATAATAAGTAACAGTGGTGCAATAAGGCTCTGGGTTGATGTTTGAAGGTTTTTGTTCTATTTATCACTGTTTGTTAACTTGTTTCCCTCCCAGTTGTTGTGGTAAACCTTACCTAGTTGCAAAGAAACAACCAACAGGTTGTGTGCTCTTGCTTCAAACCCCGAGTCGTGGTTGATGGCCCGTTCTTACTGTCTTTTCACTGAAGTGTCCCAAGATCCAATCTTGGTTGGCCCTGAATGTTAATACAGACCTGTGTGGCTATTGGATTGATACAACTTGTATCTTGGCATACTGTCAAAAGGACGGGTGTGTCCTCACTGTTGTTGTTGTCAAGTTGTTCGACTCTTCAGGTGTTGGAAAGAAATGTTATATCTTTGCATTTTTTGAATAACCGCCACTGTTAAGTTAACCCCCATCCCTTCTCTACAAGTATTAGAGGCACCTATGTGCACTGGGTTATTTTACTCTTTCTTTCTTTTCTCTCCTCGGGTGTTAACTATTGGTTCCGTTGCCTTGACTTGGAGTAATAAGAAAGGACTGTGTGGCTCACTGCTATGTCTTTTCAAAAATATAATTTGGCATGTGGTTGATATAAGTCTTGGAAGACCGTCAATTATCTGTGTTTTTGTTTAAAAAGATAAACATGGTCTTGTTGCCTCCCTACATTTGATTTCAACAGAGCCCGATTTGAACTCTGGATTGTCTCTTCTCTTCTTGATCACCTTCTGGGGTTGTCAAGTATTGGTTATCAGTTAAATGGTTATGAATGTATTGGAAGACACATTCTCTCTCATCGAGTCTCTGTATGGTCCTTCTATGATAAAGTTGTTTGAACAAATAAGAATGAAAATGATCGAGGATTGTCTTCCTATTCGTTATGGTTTCACTTACTTTGTTTTATCCAGCGTGGTCTTGATTGCATAAGAAGACACCTGTGTGAATTTTACTAAGCCCGATTAGGGTTTTGACAAGGTAAAAAATGATTCTAGTGTGTAAATCAAGTTTTGTTCTCTCATTATGTTTGATTATATTGGAAACACCGCGCAGACTATCAATTATTTAAAAAAAAAGTTATACCCACACAGATCGGGCTCGAGGTTTATCTTGGGCTGACTGTTGTTGTTTCAAGATTTTGTAGATTGACTGATTGAAGTCCTGTGTATTATTGGGCATGATTTTAAGTTTGTCCACGTTTTGAAAAGATACCTTTGTATTTTTAAATTGGGCCTGATTGTTCATTGGTGAAAAATGACTGTTGATTACTTATCGTGGTGCACTATTGATTACTAGGGATAGATGTCAAGCATATTGCTGTGCATGTTTTGATTAATTTTAGAAAAAATAAGAAGGTATCAACATTATAATAAACAATATTGTTGAATGGGAAAGGTTTTTATAAGTTATAATTGCACAAACTTTTATAAATTAAGGTTCTGAGAAATTTAATTGTTGAAAAAACAAGCAATTTTTTATACAATTGAGGAACAATGAATGCTAGTTTTGGAAGTGGATGCTTTTTGGATTAATTTTGAATAGATTTATGATTGTATGATTTATTTAATTTGTTTTATGAACAATATACATCAAATTCCCTACCATTTTCTCACTTTTTCGCTCAATACAAATCCCCTCACAATCCCAGATACATTTTGCACCCCCTGTTCTTAAAATAAAATTAAAACTATGTATTACAGTGATTAAGAAATAACACAAAGATGGATCACAACTTATATGAATTGGTTATTGTTACACAATCAATTGTTGAATGAATTGTTGAGCAATAATTATGTTCTTACTCCCTTTCATTTTCTCACTTTTTTCGCTCAATACGACCCCCTCAGATATCCCAGAACCCTTATTCACCCCCTGCTCATTGACAATTATTAAATGAATTTTATGGATTGGATTGCATGGGTCTGATGTGATTGTTGAGACAAACTTTGTTTCATATTAAGAGATGGCATGTATGGTTTGTTTAAGAATCTAGTTTCTAATAAACTATGCATATAGGATGAGCTTCTTCAACAGAGGAAGCCACGACTGAAATAACAGGGGAAAAAATAATTGGAACAAAGGGCCTAGAAGGCCAAGACTCTCAATACATTTTGATGCAGATCCTCAAGAGTTAAATAAGCTCTTCCAAGATGGATTTTTCAATTGGATTGGATAAGGGGTAGTCCAAACTAGAACAAAAAGGCCTCCCTTCCAACCCCAACATGTCCCTGGTATCCCTGTGCCCCCTCATGTTTCATTGCAACCTGAAGTCCCAGAGAATGACATATGGCAGAAGATTATTCACCCAACAGTCTCCCAACATTGTGGCTGGCCAAATTTGTCTTTACCTGCTCCTCCACCTGTTAACCCAAATTTGCATATTTCCCCTGCACACTCACCTGTACAGTCCTCCCACGCAAGAAAAATACTCAAAACAAAATCCCACCATATGCATGACAAAGGAAAAGTTGTTGCTGCCCCCTCCTCCCCCTCAAGTGGTTCAACCAAATCTATTTCATCCCACATGCACTTGAGAGATGATTGTTCTCATGTCATCAACGAGATCAAGCCTAAAGGCTCCACACAACCTAAGGCTAATTCAAGAAAATCAAAAGGACATAGCAACAACAAAGGGAAAATTTCCGCTCAAAGTGGAAAATACGGTTTTTGAGTATATTTTATTATTGTTTTATTAAGAACAATGGACTGTTGAAGTTTTTGGACTACATACTATTTTTGGATATTCTGGATATTATATGTTTGGATATGATTTGAAATATCATTGATATTTAATTTTCAAATTATGAAAATGATTATGGTAGCCACAAGAAGGGATGCGTTTGATTTATTGTCTAGTTATGTTTATTTTGTTAAATAATTTAAAGGGAGTTACAAGGGGTCCCACCTACTAGTTATTATTTATTAAGAGACCCTTATTATTATTATTATATTAATTCTTCCTCTAAAATAAAAGTTAGTTGAGTTTAAATTAACTTAACTAAAAGAGGTAGTTGAACTACTTCAACTAATTTGGGATGCATAAAAGAAAAAGGAGAAGGAAGAACAAAAAGGAGAATAGAAGGAGAAAACATGCTAAGGTTTGCTTTTAAGTTTTATTGATATAGTTCAATTTTCATTAATTCTTCAATTCATTAAAAACCTAATTCTCTTTTATGATAGCAGGGTCTTATTGTAGACAACAAGATTCAAGGTTGAATTACATCATTCAGGCACTTGTTTTCAGAGGTGTTGATCTATATTTGATAGTCTGTGTAGACTTGTCTATTTATGAATTAAATTTCATGACAGATAAAATATATTGTGCAGAGTCGAGTGGGCAACAATCTGTGGCAAGCAGATCCAACTTTTAAAGTTCAGTTTTTTACTTCCTGTCAGAGTCGTTTTGTATGGTTTTCATTGGGGATATCTAAGTCTGACTTTGGTCCAAACTCCCTCAGGGATTTTTGTAAAGAGAATGATTCTTTTGATTTCTTGGAATGAAATAAGCGATTGCTATTCTATCTGATCTGTGTTAATATGTGACTTGGTATTTTTTATTTTGTCTCCACATTTACTTTTGCATCTGTTATATTTAGAAAATTATATAAAATTGTTGAATTTTACATCAATCTTTTATATTAAAAAATCATCCTAAGCCCTTGTAACTAATACTTGCGGATTGGGAAACAATTTCGAGGCTATAAACATATGGTGATATTCCCATCTATCTTTCCTTAGCCAAGCAAGATCTGGAAATTCTTGAGTAAGATCACTTCATATATTTTCCTCAACATTTTTTTGGCGACCATACTAGGGAGATCTTGCACATCTCTCTGGTTTTTTTTATGCTTGATTATCATTGAATATATTTACATTTCTGATATTGATTCTTTGACTATTTCTCTTCTTCATGACTGTACCTATTGCAAGGAAGCCCAATATTGAGCCCGGTCTTCAACATCATACCAACATTTCTTTAAACTTCTTTAATACCATTTTAGATACTGCTAATACCTGAGTTGAGCTTAATCGCTCATGGGAAACAATTGAACAAGACATAAGTGTTCGAGAATGTTGGGAAGCTAGGCAAATACATCCTAGGAATAATCCATAGCTTTCTTTTTCCTACAATTTTGATCTTCTTTTCATGTCCTTAGACCCTTGTATCTCTAGGAGAAGAAGAGGTTTATCACCTGAGATCAACCGTATTGTTGAAATAGGAAGAAGAAACGTTGTTCTGTCATCCCAACAAAGTGCTCTAAGGAGAAATTTCTCCGATTCATCTAGTTCGTCTTTCTCTCCCTTACCTATCGTTCACAAGATGACATCCAGTGGTGGATTTGGTGGCATTGGAGGTTCTTCTTCATCTCAATCTTCAACCTCGTCAGTGATTGGTAGCTTATATAGTCACCAAGTTCTTGTCCAATCTACTACAAACCCCGCCAAAGTCATTAAAAAGTATGGGCTTTTTTCAGTTTGAAGAATATGCTACAACTACTCCGTGGCATGTTTCCTCCCCTCTTAACCTAGAACCCGCTACTCATACACTTCCTAAATTCAAAGAGAATCTCCCTAGGTTTTCAGGGAATAACACTATTACTACGAATGAACACTTGGTGACATTTTCTAATTCCTGTCACAACATAGAAGCCAATGACAATGGCACTTGTATGCGATTATTTGTGAATTCCCTTGAAGGGAAGGCTGTAACCGATTTCTTTGACCTCCTGTTGAGCACTCAACACACCCTAAAAATCCTATGTCAAATTTTACTTTTTGGGTACCACTTGAACTTTTGCACTGTCTAATTCAACTTCATTACGAAAATTGTTGCCTTTGCATATCATCTTGACTCTCATTAAGTCTTTCAAAGTTTGCTTGAATCTATGAAAAATAATGACTTAAAAGGCCTAAACTTTAAATAAAGAATCAACAACCAGGACATTTCACCTGATGTGCCCAAATTCGACATCGGAAGGGTTTAAAAGATGAAGGAAAATCACTCAAAAAACTGCAGTCGCCAAGCGCTGTTCTTCATCGGCATCGAAAAAAGGAAGTTTTCTTTCGCAAAAATCATCTCACAAGGATATCGCCGACAACCAATCCTCTTCGAAATCGGTAAAAGGTGAAAAGAGTAAACATTAACGAAGAAATAAATGATATCACCGATGGTCGATACTCGATGCGCTTAGCAAAATTGGAGAAGAGCAAATCACGATGAACATTCAGACCACGCTAAATTTTTTCTCCGATTTTTGACTTCCAAAACATTTTGGCATCGAGAGTTTTGAGGACGCTACCCAAAGGAAATTACGCGATAGGTTCACTTCCGATCGCCGATCCCCGACATATTTTTGGCATCAACGATCCTAGGCTTAGTTTAGAATGCACAACTCGACTAAAGTCCCGAGTCCAAGCAATTCCCTTGAACTAAGTCACTGGTCTTCGATGTCCCATGTCCCGAGCCAATTGTTCCACGTCAGCACCGTATGATGAAGTCGATCGATGTCAGAGGTTTTTCGTAGAAAGGTTATCAATGAAAATACCCATAACACATTGTCGATCCCCGATCCTCCCACTAGGAAAGCGACACAGTGGGAGGTTTTAGCTCTAGATACGTTGCGATCCAGAGCATTCAAGGGAATAATTAATTCTAAATATTGCATTAGTTGCTAATTCATGCACGAATCAAAAGGACCGTTTGAATTTACCAAAACAACACATCACCCTCTGTGCCTCCGTCATCCTCCCATGATGAATTAAATTGCAGAGATCCGACGGTATATTTGTTTGAATTTCACTCATCACCTGAATTAATTGGTTCATACGATCGATAAGTTATTCCCCATTAAATCCTATTGAGCCATTGTAAAGAAGATCATTTTGCATGCAAAGGAGTTTCAGAGCATCCGAAGGAGCGAGACGAGTAATTCACAAGCTTCTGAGCCCCCCGTGAGTATCAAACTACAAAGTTTAGCAATCATTACAGGTATGTACCAGTCTGTATTTTCTATGTTTTCACTTCATATATACATTAATATCTAATATCGCTCAGTGCACAGGTACTAAATGATTTTATTTTGATTTGCAAGAACAATGCCTCAAAGAAATTCGAACACTAGGTGATCCGCGAGAGCGCCTATGCTAAAGGAACCATAGGCGAGAGAAGGCTCATCCAGAGGGCCAACAAAACAATCAGAATTTGCTCCACGACCGAAACCAGTCAACAGAACATCCACCAAGAAGATTTTCACTCAACCTTCGAACTTTGGAGACACAGAGGAAAACACAAGGGGCAAGGCGCTACTCCCGCACTGGGGACAACTCTTCAAGAAGGTCAACTGAGAGGAATTACCAGAATATATCCCACATAGAGACCTCGACATGAGGAAGCTCGACGATGATTTTTTTCCAAATATCCGACAGTCGTACCTGCACATGGTAGCGAGCAGAACCCCGATGTTTCCCTGTATAGAATTGCTGCAATGGCTTATCAACCACACGGACACATAGAAGTTCCTGATCAACGATGAAAATGGTGAGTGTGACGAGGTTTTTCTTCTGGTAGAGGTGAAACAATATTACAAGCTCAGAGACCCATAAGAGTGACTGAACACTGATTTCACCATCAACTTTTATGAGCACCATGACACTGGCCAAGTGATGGCTTCGTGGTGGAGTGAGGATAAAGAGTACACCAATCGGGACTCTGGCTGGTACCAAACAACCAACTTAAGGGAGCTTCTATCTATCTAATGACCCTCATCTGCCGGTTATATGGGGAGAAAGATTTTTCCAGGTTTTCAAAAGCTTGGATGCCTCTAGCTTACACTATAGCCATTTTTGTGAGAGGTTTTAACTAGGGTGCCATCAGTTCAAAAAAATTGAGCATTTGCATTCAACAGGATCATACACCAAAATAAGGAGAGACTCCATCCTTCTACATGGATTCTTATTTATTGGACATCATCTGCGCTAGAAAGGTATTTGCCGGAATAAACTTGAGCTGGCATGTCTCAGAACTCCCGGTCCATATATATTTCAACGTCATATGGGAAAGCAGGTAAAAAACATCATACTCCCTCATCTGCGATGAATTCATTGCACACATTCATTTTATTATTTTCAATAAAGAGTCTCCAATACTATTGACTGTGGCCAAAAAGATGATATCAAAGGTTGGCCATTGGTATTTGGATGAGCGTTGTTATCCCCTATTTTTAAGGATAACTAGGAGATCATGTATCGAGGCCCACAGGTCCCAGACATGGAGTACCGAGAGAAGGATTGACCTGACAATGGCACTGGAAGGCCCATCCTTTTCTTCTTTCATCAGATCCATCTTGTCGGCAACAACAACATCCATCACCATCGGCTTGGTCTTGTATCAGAGAAGGCTCTTGCTCCATGAGGTAATTGGTCCATGTATCATGGTATGTGTCACTTTTGATCATTATAACCTTTGGATATATGCATCTGACTCCTTTTGTCTCTGACGACTGCTTGGATCTTACATTAACCCACTTGACCATGTCTGGGGAGATTGACAGGGTGTCCTAGAAATCCTGTACCCATGGGTTTTGGTTTTCCATCGGGGGGATTTCTGAAGAGCCATCGTCCGCTCCCATCATACCATCACTTTTTCATCTTATCTCCCTCTCATTTATCCCATTCCCCTGGTCCGGGCATTGGATTGAACTATTTGTAGGGTTGCACCTGATCTTGTGGGAAGAAGGGGCTAAAGGCCCAGAAGGTAAAAACAACTGGTAAAAGATACAAGCCTAAAAATAAAACCTCGAGATTCGTCACCCAAGGATCCCTGAGAAGGCAGTAAAAATCCTCTCAGCAAGAAACAAGAGGGACCCGAAAAATAATAA
>JZKD02S1642924.1:42727-54179 GCA_000966675.3 Picea glauca
AGTTGAATACTTGGGCACCTTTCTAAGGTTAAATGTGAAAATAAATTAAGTGATGGTTGTTTGACTGATTGACCAATTCTGATCTCCTCTTGCACAATGTCATCCTTCATGTGCATGAATGACCCAATCATGGGGCTATTTGCATGAGAAAGGGAGCCTTAGTTGTTGTGTGAGATTCCTCTACATGTTGTGTCTAATAATTTTTTGTTTCATGTAATTTACGATAAGTTTACAACCATATGAATCATAGGTGGTCAAGTGTTTGAGTGAACACATTCTAATGTAAGATMTTTCYTCTCAATTGATGGTACTGATCTCTTAAAGTGTACCTTGTGCTTTGGGAWATTAAATCAATGAAGGGGATCCGATACAAGCACAATTAGATGCCCAAATGTCCATGATAACCCAAAGGATTAGATTGTTGTTCCTTTATTCTCTGGTCATAACTTGAGCCCAATTCATAGGATATTGTGGTTTTCTTTATGATTAGTTCCATGTCAATGTTGTTATTTTTAACAAAAACGTAGTTGATTTTGTGCCTTTGTACTATATAAATTAATTGAGATTTGTTATTTAACATACAAAATTAATATTGGAATGCAAAACATCAAAGATGAGTCAACGACAAAGGTTGAAAACCAATGACTACCATTCATGTGATGAGAGAATAGTTGATGAGAATGATATGGACATATATCATGTCCATGTAAAGATTGTCTTGGTGGAAAGGTGAGGAAAATAAATGTGATTTATCGACATATGGTAGGACATGCGCATAGTGGTATAAGCCTTTGGGACAACAATTATTATGAAGATGTAATAGAAGTGCATAGCATGAGAGATGAAGAGGTACCAAACATTCATGAAGTGGCACCAAACACAGATGAAGAGGAAACAATGTTAGATGAAGGGGTTGAAGTTAATAAAATGTTGAATGAGGGTCTAAATGATGATTGAGCCAAGTCGATGGAGGATGCTTTAAAGCCTGTGTATGTTCATTGCAAGTTAACTCATTTGACAACAATCCTTCAAATTCTTAACTTGCAAGTGGTGCATGGTTGGACAAATGAGAGTGTAGATAAGTTATTGGCATTTTTGAGTCAGTTGTTACCATGTGACTCCACATTTCCAACAAAACGAAGTAAATGTAAAAATAAAATCACTAATCTAGGCTTAGGGTATGAAAACATCCACACATGTGTGAATGGTTTTGTATTATTTGACAAAAATATTGAAAGTGATACATAATATCCAAAATTTCAAGAAGGGAGGTATAAACTAGGGTTGAAAATCATGTGTGGTTTCTAGAAAGGTTCTTCGCCACTTTCTTCTAATCCCATGATTACTTCAAATGTATAAGTGCAGAGACATTGCTGAACTTATGAAATGGCATGCCCAAAATAAGAGCACTGATGGAAAACAACGACATGTGTCTAATTCTAGGATGTGGATGGAATTTGATAATAAATGGCCCGATTTTTCCCAAGATCCTCGTAATATAAGATTTGGTTTGGCTCTAGATGGCGTGAACCCATTCTCTGATCAAAGTACTAAATGGTCAACTTGGCCATTGTTTTTAATAAATTATAACTTGCCTCCATGGTTAGCAACTAAACCATNGGATGATATAGCACATGGTGTTGCGCAACATGATGATTTATTAGCAAAAGATATAAAATAGATTATTGATCAACATGAGAAAAAAGGAAGAGAAAGTATGGAGATCATTTATGAATAACTCAAGGACATGTTTGAAGGCACATCTACAAAGACCGATACTAAGCTACCTACTTCCACACCTGATGTGGCCAAGCAGAATTATGTTCTGGTTAATGCAAGTCATGAAGAGATAACACTTACATCTGTTGTGCATCCAAATTCACCTGTTGCATCTCTTGATGAAACTGGATCAACCAAAAATATTGTTATTGGTTCACAAGATGTGTCCGCTTTTGTTAAAAGACAAATATCGAGTCAAGGATTGTATAGATGTACAAAGAGGAATGCAAAAGAAATAAAAATAAAAGGTAAGAATCCATTCTTGGTTGAGGTGTTGAAATATGGTGAGCCCATTGGGAAAAATGCAACAAGGTGGGCCTTAGATTTGGGAACAAGATGTAGGGCTCATTTGGATATTTGTAAATCAAATTTTTTAGATCAAGATCCACAAATTGTGGATAATGTTATCCAAAAAATAGAAAATTCTTTTGAGACTATTGGTGGAAAAATATCTAGAAAATATTATAAGCAAAAGATGGTAGGGCCACCCACAACTTCATCGATGCAACACTTTCTCTAGGAGACAACTTCTGACAAAGGAGTTTGAGGGGTTCAACGTTGTGGTAGAAGATGGGTACAAAATGACTTGTACTCATAGGATTGGATGTGACATTGAGAAACTATATGTTGACCGATGAATTCTATGTAGCAAATTTAGCAAACACCAACATGGTGTTGGGAGTCCAGTGATTGTACTCACTTGGAGATTTCAAAATGAACTATCAGATCATGAGGATGGAGTTCATAGACACATGATAACAATGAGGTATTTTGAGAGGTATGTCGTTGGGAGCATGCAGGATCTTGTCCAAAAAATGCATGGAGGCCATCTTTAGACATGGTGATGTGGCATGTGCAACAAAGTGCCTGATCACAACATAGAAGCCATCACAGAATCACCAACATTATCCTATGGACATATAGGAGCTACTTGGGAAGAACGATAAAGTGTTTGGGCCTCTACTAGTAGGGAGACCACATGACAAGGAATTTGAGCATGTCAATGAGTTATAGGAGGGGGGAAATCCCGTGATCACCACACCATATAGGCATCTAAATAAGTTTAAGGAAAAGATTGAGAAGGCCATAAAGGAGTTGTTGGAGATGGGGTACATTAGGCCTAGCGCTAGTCCCTTTGCTTCTTCAATGGCACTAGTTAAAAAGAAGGATGGCATGATGCAAATGTGCATCGACTACAGGGCGTTGAACAAGAAGACCATTAAGAACTGGTACTTGATACCTAGAATCGATGATTTGATAGATGAGTTGCATGGGTTGGTGTACTTCTCGAAGATTGATCTTCGATTGGGGTACCATCAGATCAGGTTCAGAGAGGAGGACATCCACAAAACAACCTTCAAATGTCACTACGAGCTATGAGTTTCTAGTCATGCCCTTTGGATTGACTAACGCAACAACTACCTTTCATTCATGTATGAACCATATATTCAACAACAAGTTGAGGAAGTTATTACTCGTGTTCTTGGATGATCTAGTGATCTACAACAGGACATGGGAGGATCATCTGAGGCATGTTGATGAGATTCTCAGCATCATGGGGGAGAAAACACTGTTTTCCATGGAGGAAAAGTGCAAGTTTGGATTGACAGAGATTCTCTATCCAGGGAACGTTATTGGAGTTAAAGGGGTTAAGGTACATCAGGAAAAGATCAAGACAATTTTGGATTGGCCCACACCCAAGTCACTTATAGAGCTATGAGGTTTATTTGGGCTATGCAGCTATTACAGGTGCTTTGTGAAATTATTTTCACAACTTGGTGCACCATCGACGGATCTCACCAAAAAGGGAGCTTTCAGATGGTCAAAGGAGGCAGAGGCAACATGTCACAGGATGAAGAAGGTGATGAGCACTATCCTAGTGTTATCACTTCTAGACTTCTCTTAGGGAATTGTGTTGGAGTGTGATGCATCCAGAGAGGGGATAGGAGCAGTGTTGATGCAAAATAAATATTCCATAACCTTTGAGAGAAGGAAGATGAGGGATCCAAAAAGGCTCTACTCCATCTATGATAAGGAGATGTTGGCCATCATGCATGCATTGGCCAAATTCAGAAAGTATTGGGTGGGAGGACACTTTGTGGTGAGGATAAACCATGATATATTGAGGTATTTCTTGGAGCAGTGGGACTTGAGCGAGAGGCAACAGAAATGGGTGAGCAAGTTTCAGGCATATGACTTTGACAATGAGTACACAAAGGGAAAGAAGAATGTAGTTGTTGACGCCCTTTCGAGGAGACTTACAACTTTTTCCATGATAGAGGTCTCAATGGACTGGAAGCTAATTCTCTTGGTGGAGTAATCCAAGAATACATGCGTCTATGAGATGATGGAGGGAATTACACATGATGAGAGGTACAGGGTAGTGGATGACATCATCTACTACAAGGATATGATTTATATTGTCCTTGAGTCCACACTTAAGGATAAGATTCTAAGAGTAGTACATGATGAACTACTAGTAGGGCACCTGGGATATTTGAATACCTACAGGAAGGTGAGGGAGTGCATGACTTGTTAGTCGAACAAGTCAAAGCTCATGCATCCTGCAGGTTTATTCCAACCATTACCTATTCCATAGCAGAAGTGGGAGAGCATTTCCATAGAATTCATTATAGGGTTTCCAAAGGTACAGGATGGGGACTATATTTATGTGTTGGTGGATAGGTTGAACAAGTATACCCACTTCTTTTCCATTCCTTCAGAGTATAGCGCAACTCAAGTGGAAGACACATTCCTCAGGGAGGTGTTCAGACTACACGATGTTCCTAGATACATAGTTGGTGACCGAGACAACATGTTTCTCAATGCATTTTGGCAGGAGACATTTAAGTTATCATGGACATAGTTGACACCAAGTACTAGTTATCACCCTTAGACGAATGGACATACAGAGATAGTAAACAAGTTGGTTGAGGGATACCTACGAAACTACGTGTCAAGACAACATAAGGCTTGGGTAAAGTGGTTGCATCTTAGGAGCACTATTATAATATGATCCAGAATATATTTGCAGAATGAAATGAATACAGATTATTATCAAAATATGCTTAACACAGAATAACATATATACAGTAAAACTAGTTTATATTCAATAAGGAAATAAGCTGAAACTGTAAAATGTAGCGGAAACAAGCTTGCTAGAATGGTGGCGACTTATCTCTGAGAAGAGATGTGACGATTGCGCTCATTCATAAGAAGATGATTACAATGAGGCTCTGAAGGCCTTTTTACAATAAACATGAATGTAAAAAACTCTAGACATCCAAAAAACCTAACCCTAGGAGATGAAGCACCAAAAGTCATGTGGGCCCTGTTTGGGTAAGTTAGTACATCAACTTCTCGAGGTTGTAACTTTTGCATAGGATCTTCATTTTAGGCACATGATAGCCGGTTGGAAAGGTCTATCCGAGGAATACACATTTTTCTTCTATATGTCAAAGGTCATTTTGACTGTGGCGAGCCCTAAAAAACGTTGTTTAGGGCCTCAAAACGACCCCACAAGACAGGGACCCGAAACCTAGGGAAAAACTGCCAAAATGAAAAAGTTGGAATAGGTGCAAGGCCACCAACATCCATCTGGATCAATCCTACCCCTTTAGGAAGAAATGGTATCCATTGCGTTGAGTTCCCCCATCAGATGACGAAATTTTTGCTGAATTTGGCCCTGGGTGAGCCACTTGCCTTGGTGCAGGAGCTGCCTTGCTTTAACAACTCGATAACGTTGGATCATTTGTTGGTGAGTGCCCTTGATCTGTTTATCCACAATATGATCACTGGATTCATGTTGTATGCACTCGGGGTTGATCTATGTTGGTGTCAATTGTTCTTCTATCTCTGAGGTGTCCAATAATGGTGGGAAATACGGTTGAAGGATATCCACGTTGAACACTGGGAGCAAGCCAAGGAAATGAGGAATATTGAGCTCAAAATCATTATCACCCACAACCTTGGTGATGGTGTACGACCCATAATGGAGTGGGCGAAGCTTTCGATGGGGTCCTGTAAGGCGCTCTTTCTACAAGTGCAACCAAACTTTGTCGCCCACCCGAAACTTATGTGGCACCCGGTGTTGATCATGGTGTTGCTTGTACTTGTCATTGGACTTATGTAGGATATCCTGTACTTATTGGCGGATGTGTTGGGTCCTCTCAATGAACCAGGTGGCTTTTTCAACTTCAGTTGGAGCAGGAGTTGAGTCGACCGAGGTGATCGCAAGGGGTACTGCAACATCTATGGGACCCAATGGTTGGAATCCCAACCCCACCTGAAAGGGGTTGTGGCCAGTTGAGCTATGTAGGGCTCGGTTGTAGATATGCTAAACATAGGGGAGATTCTCATCCCATGTGCGAGGGTGATTGGAATTATACATGCGTATGATATGCACGATCATTCGATTTAGACCTCGGTTTGGCCATCTGTCTACGGGTGGAAGGTCATGGATTTGGTGAGCTTCGTGTCTATCATTGACCAGAGGCTTGAACAAAATGTGCTGAGAAATCGACTGTCCTTATCTAAGACAATGGTTTTTGGGATTCCAAAATGTACCTAGACTCGTTCAAAGAAGAGCTTGGCAGTGGCCTCTGATGTGATGCCCTTCTTGCAGGCAGCCAAAATCGCCATCTTAGAAAATTGATCCACAACCACAAAAACAGTCATTGCCTCGCTTGGTGGATGGGAGGCTTGAAATGTAGTCCATTGAGATGGATTCCCATGGCCTATCAGGAGTAGGAAGAGGGGTGCATAGTCCCTATTTCTTAGTGGTCGGTTTGGCAATCACATAGGCAGTGCAGGACTTGATGTACTTGTTGACCTTCTGTCGATGTTTCGGCCAGTAGAAATGTTTTTGCAGCATTCCCACCGTCTTTTTGACGCCGAAGTGTCTTGCCACCCGATTGTAGTGGGATTCCTAGTTCAACTTCGCTCGCTCGCTTGATGGAACATAGATATCGACCAGATGACACAACATCACGTTCTCAATATGGAAATTAGCGACAACTGCATTTGCGCCCAACATTTGGTAGGTGGTGGCGTAGTCAGGGTCTGTCTCATAGAGTTGGGGGCATCCAGAGGTTTCATGTCCGCAATATTCTAGCACTGTGGTGAGTGACGTGACTGACGGTCTGTTGATGCAATCAACAATGCGGTTGGTGCTTCCCATTTTATACTTGATACCGAGGTGGAATTGTTGCAAGTACGTGGACCACTTCTGATGGCCATCATTCTACAATTTTCCATGTGTCTACATGAATTGGAGTGGCTTATGATCAATGTGGATGATTGTCTCCTTCCCAAGAATGTAATGTCTCCACTGGCGACATGCTTGCACAATGGAGTACATTTATTTGTTGTAAGTAGGGTACTTATGAACAACATATGATAGTGTCTCACATGATAGGCCACATGGTGGTCGTGATGAGTGAGAATGACGCCTACAACATAGTTTGTAGCATATGTATTGATCTCAAAGGGTTGTTGCAGGTCTGGTAGTGAAAATACTGGGGCTAAGCATAAGCGCTACTTCAAATCATTGAACGCTTGTTGTTGGGACCGACCCCACACAAATTTCTCTTTACCACCACCCCTGGTTACTTGGTTGAGGGCCCATGCAATATGGGAGAATCCCAACACAAACACACAGTATAAATTGGAAAGGCCCAAGAAGCTTCGAAGCTTAGTGAGTGTAGTTGGGGCTGGACAGTCATAGATGACTTGGATTTTGGTTGGATCCACATGTACGCCATGTTGATCAATGATGTAGCCTAGGTAATGAACCATGTCCATGCCAAAGGATAATTTTTCCAAGTTGGCTTAGAGATTGTGCTTCTGCAGGTTGTGCAAACCTACTGAATATGATGCAAGTGTTCTACCCAAATCTTGTTGTAAATGAGAATGTCATCCATATACACCACTACAAAAGTATTGGTGAATGGTCACAGGATATCGTCCATCATCCTCATGAAAGTGGCTAGAGTATTTTTCAAACCAAAGGGCATGACCAACCATTCAAAAAGACCTTACTTTGACTTGAAGGTGGTCTTCTATACATCTGTCTGTTCAATCAGGACCTAGTGGTAGCCAGACTTTAGATCAATCTTACAGAAGTATTTGGTCCCCATGAGATGATCAAAGAGGTCGTCGATTCGGGGAATCGGGTATCGATTCCCGACTATGATTTTATTTAGGGCCCAGTGATCAATGAGAGTCAACAGGTTCCATCTTTATTTTGTACCAGCACGATTGGGCTCCTGCAAGGTGATGAGTTGGGATGGATGTGCCCCTTGTGGAGAAGTTCTTGGATATGCCGCTTGATCTCCTCATTCTCTAACAAAGAGCGGCGGTAGATAGGCCCATTGGGAAATGGTGCATCGAGGGTCAGATCGATGGGGTGCTTGACCTAACAATGTAGAGGTACTTCGGTAGGTGAGGAGAAGATATTTGAGTATTCTTCCACGAACTTATCCACTTGCTTCTACTGTGTGGAGAGGTCGGCCGCAAAGACCCCGGATGTGGTTGCGATCTTTCTCTCATTCTGAGAGCGAATAACGAAGAAGACAATATTACTTTTCTGAGAGATGACCTTTCTGCATTGCTTGGAAGAGATCAAGGAAACATCACTAGGTGGGACTTCCTCAGGTATCCTGTACAATTTCTTGTTCAAAGTAATAGTAACACTGTAAGGCTTAGACTCATATACAACATGAAGTTTCCATAAATATGGTTGGCCCAAAATAACATTACAAACTTCAAGAGGGGAAATATCAAACAATACCTCATCTTTGAAGGGCTTGATGTTGTATGACATGTGACATTGTTGGCTGACGCGAATGTCGCTTCCTTGGCGGATCCATCTGATAGTGTAGGGCTACGGATGTGGAATTATCAGCAGAGCAAGTCGCTTGACAACCTTTGCTGAGATGAGGTTATTCCGGCTACCTCTATCAATGATAAATTGTAGCGGAGTACCCTTCACCCACATCTGTGAATGAAAAAGGTGCTTGCCTTCCTCTAGCTTGTCTGGTTCACCAGGCTGGAGCTTGGTGGTAGCAACAATAGCATTGGGTTTTGCGTCTATGATTTGTCTCCCCCTTTTTCATTCTGAATCAAAGTTGGAACCTGCATCTAATTCAAAGGATTTCACCTCAGCCACCAGTGACTGCTTCGAGTGACAATCAATAGTGTTATGCCAAGGGCTCTTATGGAAGTCGCACCACTTCTCGGTATATTTCTTTGTCTTTCTGGTGTCCTTATTTGCTTGCATCCTGGACTGGTTGTCCTGAGGTTGTTCATCTTTGCTTTGTCCTTTTTTCTGTGGGTTGGGGTCGCCCTTTCCTGGCTTTTTTTGTGAGGGGTTCCTAGGCCCAAATTTCCACATCTTTTGTTTGAGCTTTTGCTTGATTTTGACGACATATTGGTAGGCTGTGCCCAAGGATGAGATGTCCAGAAACTCCTTTTCATCCTGAATGTATCTATATCGAATGTCATGATACTTGAGCACCAAATATCGCTCATAATCTTTGATACTTAGTTTGGTGCTCAAGGTATGGAAGATATTTGTGAACCCGGGCATCACTTGGACTCTTTCCTGTCGCAGTGTGGTCCATTTTGTGTATAGGTCATCATAACTTCCAACGGAGTAGTATTGTCCCTTAATAGCATCTCTGAAGGAATCCTAGGTGAATATGACTGTAAATAATGAGGGTTCCTCTGTTTCCTTTTGCTCACAGAAAGTTTTCCACCAATATTTGACATGGGGGACGACTTTGAGGAGCACAAAAGTAATATTTTCTCTATTCGAGAAGTTATGGACAGAGAAATACCATTATAGTAGATTCAACCATTTGTCTACTGCATCAGCGTCTATCTGAATTTGAATACAGGAATATCGAAGTTGATTTGTACCTTGAAGGGAGCGACACCTCTGTTTGAGGAAGATGTGTCACCTGTTGGTAGCCGTCGAAGGATTTGCAAAAAACTATCCATCATCTCGTTCCTCTGTTGCATGAGGGATTCCTCAAGCAACATTTTGAAGGGATCTCTTGTCCCATCGCCTTTATTTTCTTCTACCATGAGAGGTCATTTGGGCGTGCAAGAGATTTTATCCTCAAGAGAAATAAGCTCGAGACCCAATTCTTTGCACCCCAACCTCGTTGGGGGAGGCTGGGGACATGCATTAAGAATGATAAGGAGCATACTGCTCTGATACCACTAATCCTGAATATGTTTGTAGAACGAAATGAATACAGATTATTATCAAAATATGCTTGACAAAAAATAACATATGCACAGTAAAACTGGTTTTTATTCAATAAGGAAATAAGCTAAAACTGTAAAATGCAGCGGAAACAAGCTTGCTAGAATGGTGGCGACTTATCTTTGAGAAGATATGGGACAGTTGCGCTCATTCGCAAGAAGATGATTACAATGAGGCTCTGAAGGTCTTTTTACAATAATCAAGAATGTCAAAAACCCTAGACATCCAAAAAACCTAACCCTAGGAGATGAAGCGCCAAAAGTCATGTGGGCCCCATTTGGGTAAGTCAGTACATCAACTTCCCGGGGTCGTAACTTTTGCATACAATCTTCGTTTTAGGTGCACGATAGCTCGTTGGAAAGGTCTATGTGAGGAATACACATGTTGATGATATCTATCGAAGGTTATTTTGACTGTGGCAAGCCCTAAAAAATGTTGTTTAGGGCCTCAAAACGACCCCGCAAGCTAGGGACCTGAAAACTAAGGAAAAATCTACCAAACTGGAAAACTGCTAAAATGAGCTAGTTGGAATAGGTGAGAGGCCACCGATATCCATCTGGATCATAATACCACTTATGACATGCCCATTGGGATGAGTCCATTCAGGGGATTATATGGCTAAGATGCCCCATCATTTGTGGATTTCACATTTGGGGAAAGCAGGGCCTTAAAGGACTAGGATTGGTTGCAGGAGAGCCAAGATATAGTGAGAGTTCCGAAGGAGAACTTACAAGTCGCCTACAATCAATAGAATATGTATGTAGACAGGAACAAGGTCCATAGAAGATGTATGCAGACAGTCCTCGTTGAAGAGGAGTGGTGCAAAGAAGTTGAAGTCTCACTTCTATGGACCATACAGGGTGATCGAGAGAGTTGTAGAGGCAACATATGAGTTGGAGTTGCCAGAGGGTAGTAAGATCCACGACATCTTCCATGTGTCTTTCCTCAAGAAGGCGTTGGGACAACAGGTCACCACCTCAGGAGATCTTCCTCCACTGGATGAGGAAGGGTAGTTGGTTCTGACTTCAAAGAGGATAATTGATGTCCAAGAGAAAAGGTTGAGGAATAGAGTCATTCAGGAGTACCTAATCGTACAAAGAGGTTAGCCCGCAGAGGATGCCACTTGGGAGGGAGAGCATAAAAACTCTTTGAGCATGAAGACAACAAGGAAGAATAAAAGGAGGGGTAGTGCCTCACTTTGGTATTATGATTTGATCTCTTGTTTTGGAGTGCTCTTTGAGCCAAGTTTTCGTTGGGGTTTCGACAAAACCCTTCCACTATTGTTCTAGTTTCGGTGGTGCAACATCCACCCTAGCTAGACATAAGGGGAAATCCATCCAGGGTTTTCCATTGAAGCTTCATCTTTGTTTGACTTCAGTGTTGGGTATGTGTTATATTCTT
>JZKD02S1642924.1:97789-133030 GCA_000966675.3 Picea glauca
CATAACCAAAATTTGATGCATCTTCCTATATATTCAATAACTACAATCCCTAAGTTCATTCAATCTTCGATAGCTCAATGTTCTTACATAAAGTGAGTTAGGATGCTCTCATAGTGCACTCCAAATCCATGCAACATGTTCCTAAATTCTACATTTTGGCTTCTAACATTGAGAGTGGATGGAAGTTTATTAAACATTGTTAGAATAACATTGTGTTTCTCTTAGATGATCTCCATTGTTTTTGTTCTTATTTTGATATATCTATTTACATTGATTGGCATTGATTAATGATCAAGTTCATGAACAACTTTATGGATTTTTTTGAACCAAGGATTACTATTATTATTTGGGAGAAAAAAAAATCATAATTTTTTCCATTAAGAAAAGAAGTACATTTTTGAAAAACAATTAGCACTACAAAAATATCATAAAACATCTTGCAAGAGTCTCATCAACCATATACTGTGCTTATTTATTCTATTAAAAAAATAATATCACTATTGTAGAATGATCAAATATATATTCTAGAAGTCTAACTATGCCTATTTATTCTATTACAAAAAAATAATATCACTATTGTAGAATGATCAAATATATATTCTAGAAGTCTCACTAATAGTCCGAGCAAAAAAAATATTAGAATTCCCTATACCCTTTTAGGTATTTGTCCCTAAATGGTTCACAATATATATCATAAACAAAATCCTTTAATAATAAAGCAAGAAACAAATATGTAGCCTTTAAGATAAAACAAGAAGAAATAGAAAAGTATAGTAGGTCATCCTAATGTAGAATAGAAAGAACTGTCTCTATAATCAAAGACGAGAGTGGAGATGTCCTACAAAATAATTCCATCTTTTGAATCCTTCTAGGAACATGGACACACAGTTAGAAATATTCCTTCCTTAGAGAGCTTGTCCTCTTCCATATTTAGTTCTATGAACAAATGAGTGAAATAAACATGATTAAAAATAGAAAGGGAATTCTTTACATATTCAAAGATAGGAATTAGAAACAAAATGGACATTCTACTATGATTAGCCATCCATTTTATAACCACTTGAGAGTCCCAAAAGTCTTTTGAATTCTCAGTGCCTTTTCCAATTACAATTTAAAAAAAATTATTCAAAGTAAAGAGTTCAACAAAGTTATTGGACCTCCCTCCTAACCCAACTTCGAAACAAATAAAATGGGTCTCATTGAGAAAGAAAATTCCTCCAATCCCACATAGGGAAGGGGTACCTTGGTTGGCACTATCAAAGTACTCCTAGGTCTTGGATCTGTTAATAAGAGGGTGAAAAAATTGTCTTTGAGGAGAAGTTTTAGGGATAGATTTGAAATAAATGTAGATATATTGGCTTGAGTTGCACATCAAAAGGGAGGGAGAAATCTATCTTCAAAGGCACATATATTTTGGGCCAACCATATACCCCATGAAACAATGATATGCATGAATATGATTTCCTTTTAGTTACTACTTCTAAAGCAAATGGTTGAAGTAGTCAACAACATACTCCCTTTCCAACCTTCCTTTATCCCTATAATTGATTCCATATCTACCCATTCCTCTTATGAATAGGGACAATGGATTAGAAAATGGTATCCTCATTTTCACAAAAACAACATATGTTGGGACCATGCTTGTTTCATTTATACAAGGCATCCCAATTTAATGCTTTGTTCAATATATAAATCCAAATGAATATCCTAGATTTTATGGGTGATCTAATTTTCCATGAGATCTCCCACTGCCACTATGGATTCTCCACCATGATAGAAATGTGCATGACCTTATATCCTAACCTTGGAGTATAGTTCCCTAAAACATGATTTGTGGTCCAATATAACTCATTTTCATCATATTTAATATGGACATGCCCCATCTTGATCTTAGTTATGTAGGATTCCTATTGAACCTTTTCATTTCCTTCTAGTCTTAAGAGGCCATCTTGCTTCTAATATTGACTCCAGATTGGAGATTTTATCTAGATTTGTTGCTTTAGCCAAACTTAACATTCCTTTCCTCTAGAGAAACAAGATTATATTCTCAAATAATTTGCAATCATTCCAACTACTGACCCAAGAATATTCCCCAATATTAATTCTCTCTCTATTTCCAATCCCTAAAGATAATCAATCACTAATAATAGAGAAGACATTAACCATGTCTTTCCAAGTAATTGAGACATTATGAGAATACTTGACTTGGTTTCTTTTTGAGAAAAAAATTATACCCACAATCCATCCTCTTTGATAAAAATCCAATTTGGTTTGGTAGCTAAAGACCTCCCAAAATAAAATATATTTTTAAGGCCCCAACCCCTAGCTCCTTGGGATTGGAAATAACTTTCCATTTAACCAAAAGGATGTCCTCCTTATCCTTGTTCCCAGATCAAAGGAATACAAAACTTATTTTTTTTATTTTTGTTCAAGATATCTTTAGGAATATAGGCTAAAGAATTTATGTAAACTAGAATGAATTCTAGTACTGATTTGACTAGGATCAACCTCCCACCTCTAGACAACTACCTATTACACCATTGGTTAATCCTCTTTTATATATTTTTCTTTAAGTCATTTCCAATCACTAATTTCATAATATAGAACCCTAACACTTGAATCCCCTTTGAAATTGAAAATGTTGGAAGGGAAAAATCTAGTGGATTTGGATAACTAGTACTTCATCCAATTCATTAAAATAGATAGATTATTTTTTGCATATTGATTTTCATTTCTATGGATGAAAATCATAAATCTAGAATTTATTTCATCTTATTAGCATCCCTCCATGAACCACCGTAGGAAAAACAATACATAATCAACAATCAATAAATGGGTTAAAAGGAGAGATCTTACAATTCCAATACCTTTCAAAACCCATGTTATCTTTGCTTCCAATATAGTGTTGTCGAGTCCTTCTGCAATAATAAAGAAATATAGTGAGGATAAAGGACATCCCTACCTTAGTTGTTTAGTAGGTCTAATAAACCTTGATGTTGATGCATTGATAAGGATTGCAAAGGAAAATGAGGACATGAATCCCATTATCCAAATGATTAAATGAACACCAAATAATATATGAAGAATCTTTAGCCTCAGATACAACCAATAAACCATATCATAGTCTTTAGAGAGATCCATGTTCAAAATCATAGTTGGGAGATTTTTTTTTTTATAGAATGAAGCCCCTCTTAGGCCATGCCAAGCACATCATGTATTTTACTTTTGTATAGGAAACCAAATTGTTCAAGGGATATTTCTTTTGACAACAAGTACTTAACCCTTAAAGCAATAACTTTGGCAATAATCTAATAAAAATACAATTACAAAAATATATTTTCCTAAATTCCTCAAAAGAGCCCGAGTTTCCTTCCTTGGGAATAAGAGCTAGGAAAGTTGTTTTGAAAGTACCCAGAAATTTCCCTGTGTGCCTTGATTCCTCAACAACTCTAAGCATATATCCGTCTAGAAACTTAGAAAATCCCAAAAATAATTCTATTTTCCATCTGCTAGGCTCATGACTCTTTTACTTTTGGAAAGAATGGAGGAAATGTAACAATTCTTCACCAGATATTTCCTCCATCAAACTTGTATTGACTTGTTCATAAAAAAAACTAGAGAAGAACGATGCCATATTGAAAATTTTAACTATATTAGTTCTCTCTTCCTCATACATTCCTTAAAAATGTGTAACCACTAAACCAAATATTTCATTAAAGATGGTAGCTACATGTCCATAAAATTTCTTCACCTCCAAGATGATGTAATGTTTTTCCTATGTTTAGCAAATTGGTGAAATGCTTTTGATTATTCATCACCCTTGGCTAGCCAAATTGGTGAAATACTTTTGATTTTTCATCACCCTTGGCTAGCCATAATACTTGACCTTTTAGCCTCCATCATTCTTCTTAATTTTCTAGAATTTTTCTCTTTTTTTTTGCTCCATTTACTTAAGAAGTATTTTTTCATTTTCATCATTACACCCAGCTCAATTATTCTCATGGAATTTTGAAATTGTACGCTCAATCAAAGCTAGATCCTTGTTATCTTTCTTACTTTTTGAAAAGTCTCGTGAAGATGCAACCTTTTTTATCAAGAAATGAGAAACACTTCCACACTAAAACTATTATAAGAGAGAGAAATATTTAATAAAGAAAGTAAACGACAAACCAAACACACAGTACCCAGATATTTTACCCTGGAAACCAAAATAGGAAAACCAACATTCCTTGCGAAACTTTCTCTCTTGTTGTCTTATTCATTTAGAATAAAATTTTACATGCCTAACTTTTGTATACACTTAAGACACAATCAACATCATACCTTTGTTGGGTTGTTATATTCTTTGCAGTGAAATTTGAAGGTCGAGGTGTATCGACCGAGTATATTCAAAGTCAAAGAAATCGACAGCAAGTCGAAGGTTGAGGTGGATAGACTGGGTAAAGTTGAATTTGAAGGTCTAGGCAGATCGACTGGGTAAATTCTAAGTCAACAAAATCGATAGCAAGTTGAAGAGATCAAAAGACAAGAGGCTGACAGGTGAGTGCATGGAAACTGACAGAAGACCGAATGGAGGTCGATCGGTAATCAACTGGTAAACCGACTTAAATTCGACTGTAACAAAATATCTAGATTCGTGGGATTTGTAGCCAATGATCTGCGAGGATCTGTAACTGTTTTTGGGTGCCTTTCTTTATGGTTTTTCCTACCATAAAGCTTATAAATAAGTCATGTTATAATGTTGTAAAAGCTAAATATCTTTAGAGAAATCGTTTTAGAGGTTGTTGGTCATGTAGATGTAAGCCCAATTAGCTACAGGTTTGTTATTGTGTAAATCAAGAAGGTATGATGTCGATTGTGTCTTAGGTGTAGACCAAGGTTAGGCATGTAACCTTTTATTATGAAGGAATAAGACAACAATAGAGAAAAACATTCAAGGAATGTTGGTTTTCCCATTTGGGTTTCCAGGGTAAAACTTATGTGTACTATGTGTTTTCTTTGTCATTTACATTATTGATTAAATCTTTCTTCCTCTCTTCTGTTAGGTTTAGTGTGGAAGTGTTCCTCATTTCCTAACATGTGGTATTAGAGTTTGCTTTAACAACCTTGGATCTAAGATAAACCCTAAGTACACTAAGAGTTGTAAGTCAACAATCTTTACAGATTATGCTTAAAGAATGGCGAGTAGCTCAAGGATAGAGATCGAAAAAATCAATGGCCATAATTTTGAGCTTTGGAAGCTTCAAATTGAATATCTCCTTGTAGATCGAGAACAATGGGCAACCATCTATCTGGGTACCATTCCGATAGGTATGTGGAGGGAAGAATGGGAGAAACTCAAGAGAAGGGCAATGAGTATGATTTGACTTTGTCTTGTAGATTCGATACTATTGAATGTCTTAGGTGAAGATTCAACCAAGAAATTGTGGGACAAGTTGGGGAACTTATACCAGTCAAAATACCTAGTAAATAAGTTGTTCCTTAGAAAAAAAATGTATTTTTTGAGGACGAGTGAGGGTAGTTCAGTGACTGAGCATTTAAATGCATCCAATACCATTATAAGCCAGTTATATTCCGTGGATATTAAAATAATTGAGGAGGAGAAATGTGTTAGCCTATTATGTTCTTTTCCAGACTCTTGGGATAGCTTACTCATGGCTATAGGGAGTAATTCAACAAAATCAACACTAGAAGACATGGTTGCATCTCTAATGTCCAGAGAAATGAGAGGGAATAACATGGAAGGATCAACCAAAGATGAATTAGTGGTGAGAGGTCGATCGATCGATAGAGATAAAGGAAAATTCTCTAGTAGAAAGTCTAATTCAAAGGGTAGATATAAATCTCTGATTTAGTCGACAACAAGAAGATGTTGGAAATGAAGTAAATCTATGAATTACAAAAAGATTTCAAGTCAAAGGCAACAAAATCCCGTATAGGATCCAATGAGAATCACTCGACTAAGAGAAACACAACTCCAGATAAAGGAGGAGATGTGTACCTAAAATCAACCAGTACACAGTTGGATCAAGATTCTTGGTTGATCGACTCAAGAGAATCCTATCATATGACACCACATAGAGAATGGTTCTACAAATATGAATGATATGAGGGAGGATAGTGTTCTTGGGGGACGACTTGACAACCAAAATTGTCAGATGAGGAAGAGTTCGAGTGACATTACAGGATGGGATGAGTACAACCCTTCTAGGTGTGCTACATATTTTGGGTTTGGAAAGAAAACTGATATATATCTGCAAGATGAGTGATGCAGGGGTACACACTCTATTTTAGAAGGATACGTGCAAGATGGTCAGAGGTGCAATTCCCTTAATGAAAGTAGTTATGATTGGAACCCTATACAAGTTATTAGGGAATTTCAACTCGATTGGATGGAACAACATCATTGTTCTTGAAGTAGACTCAACTTCGACTTGACTCGAATCGACTTGGGCCAAGTCGATTAAACCTGCCTCGACAAGTCCTCATCAAAATGACCCAACCATGCTATGGCATGAGAGGATGGGACATACTGGAGAAAAAGGACTTCAAGCTATGCATAACAAATGTATGGTCGAAAAATTTCCTGAATATAATTTAGAATTTAACTTTTGTGAGCATTTTATATATGGAAAACAAAGTCAGGAAAGGTTCCCATCTAGAGTGACAAGGGAAAAGGGGATTCTAGAATTGGTTCATAGTGATGTACTTATCCCTATTTCAGTTCCTTCGCTTGGTAGATTCCTGTTTTATATCACCTTCATAGATTATTTTTCCAGGAAGACATGGATATATTTCCTTAAGAAGAAAACAAAGTTTTTCAATAAATTCAAAGTGTTTAAATCTCTTGTAGAAAACCAAACAAATAAGAATATTAAGGTGTTGATAATTAACAACGGCGGTGAATTCTGTGGAAAGTAATTTGATAATTTCTAGAAGCAGTGTGGCATAGCACACCAAAATACCACACCATATACCTCACAACAAAAGAATGAATAGAAAATTGATGGAAAAGGTAAGGAGCATGCTTAGTGGTGTTGGGCTCACACAAGAATTTTGGGCATAGGGAGTCGACACTGCAAAATATCTAGTGAATATGTCTCCTTTGTCGGTTCTAGTCAACATGAATCGACATGAGGTATGGTATGGTAATAATCCTTTGGTTTCATATCTCAAAATATTTGGTTGTGATGCATTTGTGCATGTTCCCAAGGTAAAGAGGAGAAAGCTAGACAAGAAGGCAGTCATGTGTATTTTCATTGTAAAGAAAGAACGACTGAAAGGATATAAGATTTGGTATCTTGCATCAAGGAAAAGAGTGTACAATCGAGATGTGGTATTTAGATAATTCATAAGGAAGTATGAGTCTAAAGCGATGGTTCAAACATAGAATAATCCAGAGAAGGTGCGGTTTGAACTGAGGAATGAAGAAGCTGATTTAGATGAGTCGACTAAATCAGATGAAGAGATGGAACAAACGACCTCGGTTGTAAGGAGGTCAGAATGAGAAATAAAATCATTCGAAAGGTATAGTCCACCCAACTTTCATTCTACATTTATGTTAACTACCACTAATGAAGAACCCAAGTTAATCGAGGAGGCAATTGACTCAGCAGATGGTAAACTCTGGAAGGACACCATGGTTGAAGACATGGAATCCTTGCATAAGAATGATACATGGGATTTATTTGAATTAACAAATGGAAGAAACATCATTGGTAGAAAGTGGGTATTCAAGAAGAAAATGAAAACCACAGGTCAAGTCGAGAAATTCAAAGTTTGACTGGTAGCGAAAGTATATTCCCAAGTCAAAGAAGTCGACTTTGGTGATATTTTTTCCCTGTTGCAAAATTAACTTACATTAGAGTACTAACGTCTTTGGTAGAAACATTTGATATATAAATAGAACAGAAGGATGCAAAGTCAATGTTCCTACTTGAAGACTTGGAAGAAGAAATCTACATGAAACAACCTGAAGGATTTATGGTAAGGGGCAAGAAATATTTGGTGTGAAAACTAAAAATATCCCTTTATGGTCTAAAGTAATCACAAAGGATGTGGTACCAAAAGTTCGACACAAAAATCCTTAGTTTGGGATTTGTGAGAAGCAAAGTTGATCACTGCATATATTCCATAGAAGAAGGTGGAAATTTCAAATATGTAGCATTGTATGTCAATGACATGTTGTTTATTGGAAACAACATGAACACAATAAAAGAGTTGAAGAAGCAACTGTCCTCCAAGTTCTAGATGAAGGATCTTGGTGCAACGAACTTCATTCTAGGAATGGAGATCAAGAGAGATCGAGCAACTAGAAATCTCTGGTTGAACGAGAAAAAGTATATTGAAACAATATTGAAATGTTTCAACATGCAGGATTGCAAACCTGTGAAGGTGCCAATTCCCGTGGGAGAAAAGATAATTGTTGAACAATGTCCAAGGATACAAGTGGAAATAGAGGACATGGCACTTGTTCCCTATGCAAGTTTTATTGGTAGTCTAATGTATGCAATGTTATGCACTTGACCAGACATTTCCCATGCAGTGGGAGTGTTGATTAGATACATGTTGAAACCTGGAAAGGAGAACTGGACAACTATCAAGAGAATATTAAGGTATTTGTGTGGCACAAAAGACTATGTTATATGCTATCAAGGAAAACTTGGAGGTGACAATGAATTAAATTTCATGGATTTTTTTATGCCGACTAGGCTAGAGATATGGATCGTCGAAGGTCTTCCAATGGATATGTGTTCAAGAAGTTCAGTGGAGAAATCAACTAGATGAGTAAGCAATAGGTGGTCATAGCCTTGTCAAAAATAGAAATTGAATACAGGGAAACCACTCATCGAAGCAAAGAAGTAGTATGGTTGCAAAGGATGTGTTCAGGAATCAGAATTGAGCAGGGAGCTATGAAGATAAGTTGCAAAATTCAAATCACAATACTTCTGGAAAAGAACCCATCACATCATTCCAATACTAAGCACATTGATGTACAATACCATTTCATGAGAGACATAGTGGAAAACAACAAGGTGTTGCTGGAGAAAGTAGACATGTTGGAAAACTAAACAGACTCTTTGACCAAGCCTATGAGTGATGTGAATTTTTTTTAGTGTTGTGAAGTTCTCTTGGTGCAGAGAGGAAATGAGAATTGATGCTCTGGGTTTGTGAGCAAGAGTTCAGAAAAATCTCGGTTTCAACAAAGAAAACAACAAGTGGGAGAATGTTAGGTTGGTTTATTCTTGGTAGTGAAAGTCGAAGGTCGAGGTGGATCAACTAGGTAAAGTCAAAGTCAAAGAAACGAACATCAATTCAAAGGTTGAGGTGGATTGACTGGGTAATGTTGAATTCAAATAAATCAATAGTAATTCGAAGGTTGAGGCAGATCGATCAAGTAAAATCAAAGTCAAAGAAATCAACAACAAGTTGAAGAGGTCAATCGAAAAGAGGTCGATAGGCGAGCACGTGGAAACTGAATAAAGACCGAATGGAGGTTGACTGGTAATTTACTAGTTAACCGACTTAGATTTGACTGTAATAGGATCTTGATATTTGTGACATTTGTAGCCAATGATATGTGAGGACATGTAACCATTTTTAGGCTCCTTTATTTATGGTTTTTCCTACTGTAAATCTTATAAATAAGGTGTGTTGTAATGCTATAAAAGTTAATCTTTAGATAAGTCATTTTAGACGTTGTTGGTCATGTAGATGTAAGCCAAATTGGATATAGGGTTTCTCTTGTGTAAAGCAATAAGATATGATGTCGATTTTGTAAAGAAGGCTACGACCGCATGTCTCTTACTCATCCAACTGATTTCTCCACCGAACATATTGAACATATATCCATTGATCGACCTTTGATGATCCATATCTCCAACCCATTTGACATCGAAAAATCCATGTACATTTAATTCACTATCACCTCTAGGTTTTCCTTGGTAACATATAGCATAATATTTTGTGCCACACAAATACCAGAATACTCTCTTAACAACTATCCAATGCTCCTTTCCAGGTGTCAACATGTATCTGATCAACACTCCCACTTCATGGAAAATTCTCAATTGAGTGCATACCATCACATACATTAGAATGCCAACAACACTTGCATAGGGAACACATGCTATCTCCTCTATTTCTTCCCGTGTCTATGGAATTTTTTCAAAATTTATCCTTGCTCACATAGGAATTGTCACCTTCACATGTTTGAAATCATGTATGTTGAATCATTTCAAAACTATTTCAATAGACTTCTTCTGGTTCAACTAGATATTTATAACTACTTGATATCTCTTGATATCCGTTCCCAGAATGAATTGTGTTTCACCGATATCCTTCATGTCAAACTTAGAGGATAATTTCTTCTTCACCTCCTTTATTGCATTCAAGTTGTTTCCAATCAACAACATGTCATCGACATACAATGATACATATATGAAATTCCCACCTTCTTCTTTGGAATATCTGTAGTGATCAAATTTGCTTCTCACAAATCCCAAACCAAGGATGTATGTGTCGAACTTTTGGTGCCACATCCTTGGTGATTGTTTTAGGCCGTAAAGGGGTCTTTTCAACTTGCACACTAAATATTTCTTTCCCCTTTCTACAAATCCTTCAAGTTGTTTCACATAGATTTCTTCTTCCATGTCCCCGTGTAGGAACATTGTATTCACATCCATCTATTCTACTTCTAGATCAAATGGTGTAGCCAGAGACATTAGTACTCTAATGGAATTCAATTTTTCCACAGGGGAAAAAATCTCATCGAAGTCAACTCCTTTGACTTGGGAATATCCTTTTGCTACTAGTCGAGCTTTGAATTTTTTGACTTGACTTGTTGTGTTCATTTTATTCTTGAATACCCACTTACTACCTACGAGATTTATTCCACTAGGTAATTCGACTAAATCCCATGTATCATTCTTGTGCAAGGATTCCTTCTCTTCGACCATGGAATCCTTCTAGAGTTTACCCTCTGCTAAGTCGACTGCCTCCCTGACTGACTTGTGATCTTCATTGGTGGAAGTTAACACAAATTTAGAACGTAATTTGAGTGGACTATACCTTTCGATTGGTTTTCTTACTCATTCTGACCTCCTTACAATTAGAGTCAGTTATTCCAACTCTTCATCTAATTCAGTCAACTCATATGAATCATCTTCTTCATTCCTTAGTTAAAACTACGCCTTCTCTGAATCATTCTCTGTTTGAACCATTACTTCAGACTCAGACTTCCTTCTGACTTATTTAAAGACCACATCTCAACTATACATTGTTTTCCTTGATGCAGGATCCCATAGATTATATCCTTCCATTCCTTCTTTGTGTCCAATGGAAATACACTTGATTGTTTTCTTGTCCAACTTGCTCCTCTTTTCCTTGAGAAAATGCACAAATGCATCACAACCAAATACTTTGATATGTGAAACTGAAGGCTTCTTACCAGACCATACCTCATGTGGAGTCTTGTCGACTAGCACCAATGAAGGAGACATATTTAATAGATATTTTGCAGTGTCGACTGCTTTTGCCCAAAATTCTTGTGTGAGCCCAACACCACTAAGCATGCTCTTTGCCTTGTCCATCAACGTTTTGTTCCTTCTATGGACAAATCCATTTTGTTGTGGGGTATACGGTGTGGTATTTTGGTGTTCTATGCCACACTTCTTATAGAACTGCTCAAATTATTTTCCACAGAATTCACCACCACTGTTAGTTCTCAACACCTTAATCTTCTTATCTATCTATTTTTCAACAAGAGATTTAAACTCTTTGAATTTCTCAAAAACCTATGATTTCTTCCTCATGAAATATATCCATCTGTTCCTGGAAAAATCATTTATGAAGGAGACATAATATAGGGATCCACCAAGTGAAGGCACTGAAACAGGACCAAACACATTACTATGAACCAACTCTAGAATCCCCTTTTCTCTTGTCGCTCCAGATAGAAAACTCACCTAACTTGGTTTTCCATATATGCAATGTTCACAAAAGTCAACTTCTAAATCAAATTCAGGAAAATATTCGATCATACCTTTGTTATGCATAGCTTGAAGTCCTTTTTCTCTAATGTGTCCCATACTCTCATTCCATAGCATGTTAAGGTAAATTTGAAAAAGACTTGTCGAGTCGGGTTGAATCGACTCATCCCGAGTTGAGTCGAGTCTAGTCGCAGTTGAGTCAACTTCTGGAAAAACAATGGTGTTGGATCCAATCGAGTCAACATTCCCTAATAACTTGTATAGGGTTCCAATCCAAACTCATTTCATTAATATCATCGCACCTATGCACATATTTCTCGTATCCTTCTGAAATAGAGTGTGCACCCTTGCATCACTCATCTTGCTGATATATATAAGGTTTCTTTCCAAACCTGAAATATGTAGGACACATGGAAGGGTTCTACTTCTCACATCCTGCAATCTCAGTCAAAATCTTCCTCATCTGAAAATTTTGGTGGTTGATTCGTCCCCAAAGAACACATATCCTCCTTCATATCGTTCATATTTGTAGAACCATTCTCTATGTGGTGTCATATGATAGGATGCTCCTGAGTCAATCAACCAAGCATATTGATATGACTGTGTATTGATTGACACCATGTGCACATTGCCTCCTTTATCTAGAGTTGTATTTCTCTCAGTTGACTGCTTCTCATCAAATCCTATACTGGATTTTGTTTCCTTTGAATTGCAATCCATTTTGTAATTCCCAGCTTTACCTCATTTCCAACATCTTCTTGATGTCAACTAAATTAGGGATTTAGATCTGCCCTTTGACCTAGAATTTATACCAGAGAATTTTCATTTATCTCTGTCGATCGATCGACCTCTCACCACTAATTCATCTTTGGTTGATCCTTCCATGTTCTTCCTTCTCATTTCTTCCAACAGTATAGGTGCAACCAAGTATTCTAGTGATAATGTGGTTGAATTAATCCCTATAGCCATGACTATTCTATTCTAAGAGTCTGGAAAAGAACATAATAGGCTAACACATTTATCCTCCTCAATTATTTTAATATCCACAAAAGATAATTGTGTTATTATGGTATTAAACACATTTAAATTCTAACTCACCGAATTGGTCTCACTCATCCTTAGAAGATATAATTTATTTCTAAGGAAGAACTTGTTTACCAGGGATTTTGATTGGTACAAGCTCTCCAATGTGTCCCACAGTTTCTTGGATGAATATTCACCCGATACATTCAACAACACTGAATTTGCAATACAAAGTCGAAATATACTCCTTTTCCTTCTCTCAAGTTTCTCCCATTCTTCACTCGGCATGCCAGCCAAAATGGTACCTAGACATATCGATTCCCATTGTTCTTAATCTACAAGTAGATCTTCAGTTTTAAGCTTCCATAACTCAAAATTCAAGACATTAATTTTTTCGATCTCTATTCTCGAGCTACTCGCCATTATTTAAGCACATCTTTACAGATATCTGACTTATGAATCTTACTGAACCTAGGGTTTAATTCAGATCCCATGTTGTTAAACAAGCTCTGATACCACTTTTCAGGAAATGAGAAACACTTCCACACTAAACCTAGTAGATGTTGGTTGTGGATCCTGATTATCTTCCTGATTCAGAGGTCTTTGTTTTCAATCATGTTTATACCCCTTGAAGAATTTACACCTCGGAAGAATGTACACTCCTCCACGTGGGAGAGTGTAGGGGCAGCAAGCTGATGCAAGAGCATCTCTCCATGTCAGCCAGCCAGCTAGCCAGCCACATCAACGGATTCAAATCGTGTGTTCAAGAGAGGCACAACCCTCATTTTCAATTTTTAAATTGAATGTAATTAAATGTTTTAGGTTGTTGAGCCATGAGGTCGTGCTTTGCACAGGCGTAGAAGTAGGTAGGCCTTTAATATGTTTGTAAGGCTGAGATCTAGATCCAAATTATGGACTAGACAACCCATTCAATGTAATTGAATAGGGTAGGTGATTTTGGAGGGAAGAGCTCGAAGAGCCCTCTCATGTAAAAGATCAATTCCGATCTCATTTTGAGTTAGTTGTAAGAGTTGGAATAAGCACAAGAAAGAGCGAGTGTGCATAGAGGATCCAAGACTCTGTTAAAGTCTAAGCTTAGGAACACCTTGTAAAACCAGGCATTTGCCATTTAATACAAACAACAGTTTTTCCTGCATGAATTATGTATTGTGTGAATGTCTTTTGTGTGTTCTACTTATGTTGTAGATGTATGCTATAGGTTTGCATTTGCACGGAGTTGTTTGATTTTCAGGCTTGAGAGGTTCTTTGTGGTTTCATGCCAGTAGGCTTGACAGAGTACTACGATCTCTGAATACCAGTGCACATAAGCACTTTTGAACTCTGCGGATTCAGACAAAGACATGCCAAGTGGGCACAATAGTTGAAATCATCAACCTGAGGGAAGACCTGTGAGGTTGTTGAACACCTCAGGAGGCAAGGCTATGTATAGGAGACACAGTTGCAAACATAAACTCTCTTTGAGTTATGTAAATCTCTGCCAGGTGGGCATTGAGCTAGTGCAAGGAGTGCACAAAGGAAGAACTCAACTGTGATTTCAACAAAAGTCAGAATCACTGAGGATTCTAGACACTCTACTTGGTGGGCATTGAGTAGGTGCAAGGAGTGCACAAAGGAAGAACTCTGTTGTGAGTTCATAAGAGGAAAGAATCAATGAGGATTCTTGACACTCTACCAAGAGGGCATTGAGTAAGTGCCAGAGTGCACAGGAGGAACTCTTTGAGTTCATAGATTGAAGAAGAATCCACTGAAGGATCTTCAAAGGGTTGTTGAACACCTTGAAAAACTTAGCAGGAGGTTGCTTGAGTAAAGGATAGCCAGGAGGGCATCCAAGTTCTCCATCTGCAGGAGAAGGGAAAAAGGATAAAACCTCTTAGAGGCCTAAGTACTTGAAAAGATCAGAAGAGATAGCACCTTTATGTGCGTGAAGACTCTGCAGGATCGCAGAAAACAGAATCCTTCAAGGATTCCGGAGTAAATCTCAGGAGGGACATCATTTTTATACGCACAAGTGGGGACTCAATGCTATAGAGTTCGTAGAGGAAAGAAGGCAAAGGTCGAAGCCTTTGATAATTGGAAATTCTTCCAAGTTCGGGAAGAAAGCGCCAAAGCTCAGGAGGAGCAATAGTTGTTGTCGGATGCTCCGAAGAGATTTGGACCGTTGAAGGTTTTCCACGTCTAGGAGGCAGTGCAGGAGGAGCGCACAGGAGAGATGATTTGAACCGTCAGATCTTGAGCAAACAACCATCAGCCGTTAGATCTGACAAGAGATGCATGGGGGTTAAACCTTCGTGAACAACAGAGTGAAAGTCCTGAAAGAGTTGGTATTGGGATTTTATCATTCGGGAGTTCGGGAGTCCTGAGGACGAAATTATGGGCCCTCAACATTAGAATTCACGAAAGGGTGAAATAGATCTAAGTCGTCCATCTGCGGGAGGATGCGTGTCACAGAATCGTCTGTTTCATAGATTTGGGCACCAGGACTCACAGAGGTGAGCGCCTAGACTTTGCGAGGGGAGAAGTCACAAGAGGATCAAGACCATCCATTTGAAAAGGACAGGTGGTAGAGATCAAGGGATCTTGTGAACTCGGAGGTTCACAAGGTGAGAGCCCAAAGGTTGGGTGCTCCAAGTCGCTAAGTTGTGAAATCGTGAGGAGCAAGGATTGTCGTTGGATCCAGGTCATGGGAGGACCGTTGGATCAGAGCCTCATCGCACATTCGAAGGTTCAGAGGTTGAAAGGACCTTGTCTCGATTACAGATGTCATGAAGTGCTGAGAGTCGAGGCATGGAGGAAACACATGCCCGAACCATAAGGTGGGGATGGTGTGATAGATATGCAAACACACGTCGCCTAGAGAAAGGAGTCAACACTCCGTTGATTTCTCGCATCTCGGGGATTCGAAGGAAAAGAGCACGGGAGCTTGACGCTACAACTCGTGAAGTGGAAAGTTGCGAGAAGTGCGAAGGGAAGGTCAACCCTCGCTGACTTTCAAGTCTCAGAGATTCGCGTGGGAAGAGCACGGAGGCTCAACACTTTGACTTGTGAAGTCACGAAGTCACGACAGAAGCTAGCGTTTAGTCTAGCCGACGGTCACATGCAGAGGGCGCTGACAGAAGGGAGCTATACCCATTTTTTGATCTCGGGTATCGCGAGATTGGGAAGGAAGAGTCAAGAGTTTCAACTCGCGAACTCGAGAGATTGCAAGTTGCAACAAGCGCCTTTAGAATTGGTCCTTGGTTATAGCGTTGTGATCGCTTGGAGGAGGTGGAGCTTGCACCTAGTTCTGTTTGCACAGGGGAGCTTCCCGAAGGACCTGTGGACCGATAATTTGTGATTCCAGTAGGGAATCGAAGAGTCAATCTGACTCAAGGGTAGGAATTAGAATGATCCTATAGCAGACCTTGACCCGAGGGACGATAGAGGGTTGGGGGTCTGCATCAATTGGTATCAGAGCGGGATTTCATCTATATATCTCAGGTGAAGTGAGGAGAAGCTGAAACACTTAAGGGTGTAGAGTGACAGTAGAAGATTTGCTAGGTGGGCAGATAGACAACAAGATGGCTACTAAAGGCTATACGAGTGCTGGAAGGAAGGACCCAGAGCTGATGAGTAAAGCTAAATGGGATGAAGAACTTGTTGAGATGAATGCAAGGATGGATGAACTTGCATTGGAGATGCAACATAATGCAAAGTCGGGATGGGTACATGAATGGCCCATGAGGACGAAAGCAAAATGGCCAGTCAAGGAGATGATGGCTAAAAGACAGCATAGGCTGTTGAGAAGGTGGTTGAGGCATGCTGAAAACCTCAATGGACCAGAGGAAGTGGTTCAGATATGTGATCCAGAGACTGGGAGAAATATCAGTGATGATGAGGAAGAATTGGGATCATTTGAAGATCTCAAGAACTTCCAGGAAGGCAGAGAAGAAATTCCCAATTTCCAGGTGGGAAAAGGGTTGAGATCACTGCGGGATCTCACAGACTGTCATGAGGACAGCCAGGGAATTTCACATTTCCAGGTTGGCAATGGATCGAGATCGTTGTGGGATCTCATGGACTACCAGGAGGAAAACATAAAGTTTCCAATTTTCCAGATGGGCAAGGGAACATAGATGGGATCAGTTGATTCCATAGACTGCCAGGAGGGCAGCAGGAAAATCCCAATTTTCCAGGTGGGCAGGGATGAGCAGATGAGACTATCTGAGGGTATCATAAACTCAGAGGTGAGTTTGGATCAGCTAGAGGAGCTGACAAAGGAAGATCAGAATAACATTTTGATGATTGGGGGAATTGGAATATTCCTACCACTTAGCCCAGGGGAGGCAAAATTCTGTGTTGCCGATGATGTGGTAGGAGAAGGACAGCTAGCTGAGACTATCAGAGAAGAATTGGAGCAGATATCTGAGGCTGCCCAAGAAGAAGAGAATGAGCATTCCAAGGAATGGATCAATACTTTTAGCCAGGAATCTGAGGGAGATGCAACACTGAGGCTGGCAGCAAAAGGATTCGAAGAGTAGGCAGGCAGATTGATCACTCCATGGGAGATGGAGTTGGAGATGCTGGAGGATTGGCTAAACAATCCAGCAGGTGACAGCCATGAGCAGGTATTGGCAGAGGAGAATTCTGAGGAATCGCTCAGATATTTCAGCCAGGGAGCTGAAAAGGTGATGAAGACTGTAGAGCTGAACTTTGCAGTAGGGTGGCAAGTTAAGGCCACAGAAGATGAAGAAGATGGCATGGGAGATCATTGTGATCTGCCCAATTGCAGTCAATTTTTGCAGCTGAGGAGATTGAAAAAGCAGAGCCAGCCACTGGAGCAGCTAGACGAAGTGATTGAGAAGATCAAGAGGCTGATGGTAGAGTCAACAGAGACTGCCATCGAGGAGAAGCTGAGCAGAAAAGCAGCAGCAGTAGAAGCAACAACAGCAGGGAGATGGAGCAGATGAATAGCTCCAGAAATTTGTTTGGGATCCAGGGGGATTTCCACAGCTGAGAGTAGAAGCTCATGAGCAGGAGCTCATGAATTTTGTAGATGAGGAGTATGATGCAGGAGCATCTCTCCACGTTGGCCAGCCAGCCACGTCAGTGGATTCAAATCACGTGTTCAAGAGAGGCGCAACCCTCGTTTTCAATTTTGAAATTGAATGTAATTAAATATTTTAGGTTGTTGAGATGTGACATCGTGCTTTTCATAGGCGTAGAAGTAGGTAGGCATTTAATATGTTTGTAAGACTAAGATCTAGATCCAGATTGTGGACTAGACATCCCATTCAATGTAATTAAATAGGGTAGGTGAGTTTGGAGGGAAGAGATCGAAGAGCCCCCTCATGTAAAAGATCAATTCCGTTCTCATTTTGAGTTAGTTGTAAGAGTTGGAATAAGCACAAGAGAGAGCAAGTGTGCATAGAGAAGGAGCTGAGACTTTGTTAAAGTCTGAGCTCAGGAACACCTTGTAAAACCAGGCATTTTCCATTTAATACAAACAACAGTTTTTCCTGCATGAATTTTGTATTGTGTGAATGTCTTTTGTATGTTCTTCTTATGTTGTAGGTTTTCATTTGCAGGGAGTTTTTTGATTTTCAGGCTTGAGAGGTTCTTTGTGGTTTCATGCTAGGAGGCATGACAGAGTACTGTGGTCTCTGAATACCAGTGCACATAAGCACTTCTGAACTCCGCGGATTCAGACAAAGACGTGCCAAGTGGGCACAAGAGCTGAAATCATCAACTCGAGGGAAGACCTGTGAGGTTGTTGAACACCTCAGGAGGTAAGGCTTGTATAGGAGACACAGTTGCAGACAGAAACTCTCTTTGATTTCTGTAAAGCTCTGCTAGGTGGGCATTGAGCTAGTGCAAGGAGTGTACAAAGGAAGAACTCGGTCGTGAGTTCAACAAAAGTCAGAATCACTGAGGATTCTAGACACTCCACTAGGTGGGCATTGAGCAGGTGCAAGGAGTGCACAAAGGAAGAACTTTGTTGTGAGTTCGTAAGAGGCAAGAATCACTGAGTATTCTTGACACTCTGCCAGGAGGACATTGATTAAGTGCCAAAGCGCAGAGGAGGAACTCTTTGAGTTTAGATATTGAAGAAGAATCCACTGAAGGATCTTCGCAAGGTTGCTGAACACCTTGAAACACTCAGCAAGAGGTTCCTTAAGTAAAGGATAGCCAGGAGGGCATCCAAGTTCTCCATCTGCAGGAGAAGGGAAAAAGGATAAAACCTCTTAGAGGCCTGAGTACCTTAAAATCTCAGAAGAGATAGCACCTTTGTGTGCGTGTAGACTCTGCAGGATTGCAGAAATCAGAATCCTTCAAGGATTCAGGAGTAAAGTTCAGGAGGGACAGCGTTTTTATACGCGCAGGAGGGGACTCAATGCTATAGAGTTCGTAGAGGAAAGAAGGCAAAGGTCGAAGCCTTTGATAATTGGAAATTCTTCCAAGTTTGGGAAGAAAGCGCCAAAGATCAGGAGGAGCAATAGCTGACGTCGGATGCTCCGAATAAATCTGGACCATTGAAGGTTTTCCATGTCCAGGAGGCAGTGCAGGAGGAGCACACAGGAGAGATGATCTGAACCGTCAGATCTCAAGTGAACAACCGTTAGCCATTAGATCTGATAGGAGATGCACGGGAGTTAAACCTTAATGAACAATAGAGCGAAAGTCCTGAAAGAGTTGGTATCGAGATTTTGGCATTCAGGAGTTTGGGAATCCTGAGAACGAAAGTCCGGGCCCTCGACATCAGAATTCACGAAAGGATGAAATGGATCTAATTCATCCATCTGCGAGAGGACGCGTGTCACATAATCGTCCGTTTCAGAGATTTGAGCACCGAGACTCATAGAGGTGAGAGCCTAGACTTTGCGAGGGGTGAAGTCACGAGAAGACCAGGACTGTCCATTTGAGGAGGACAGGTGGCAGAGATCAAGGGATCTCGTGAACTCGGAGGTTCACAAGGTGAGAGCCCAAAGGTTGGGTGCTCCAAGTCGTGAAGTTGAAAAATCACGAGGAGCGAGGATCGTCGTTGGATCCAGGTCACGGGAGGACCATTGGATCAGAGCCTCATCGCGCGTATTGCGCATTCAGAGGTTCGGAGGTTGAAAGGACCTTGTCTTGATTGTAGAATTCACGAAGTGCCGAGAGCCAAGGCACGAAGGAAACATGTGGCAGAACCATAAGGTGGGGCTCACGTGATAGATAGGAAGACACGCGTCGCCTAGAGAAAGTAGTCAACACTCCGTTGATTTCTCGCATCTTAGGGATTCGCGGGATAAGAGCATGGGAGCTCGATGCTACAACTCGTGAAGTGGTGAGTTGCGAGAAGTGCGAAGGGAAGGTCAACCCTCGCTGACTTTCAAGTCTTAGAGATTCACACGGGAAGAGCACGGAGGCTCAACACTTCGACTTGTGCAATCGCGAAGTCACGATGAAAGCTAGCGTTTAGTCTAGTCGGTGGTCACACATAGAGGGCGCTAACAGAAGGGAGCTATACCCATTTCATGATCTCGGGTATCACGAGATTGGGAAGGAAGAGTCAAGAGTTTCAACTCAGAAACTCGCGAGATTGCGAGTTGCAACAAGCACCTTTGGAATTGGGCCTTGGTTATAGCGTTGTGGTTGATTGGAGGAGGTGGAGCTCACACATAGTGTTGTTTTCACAGGGGAGCTTCCCGAAGGACCTATGGACCGATAATTTGTGATTATAATAGGGAATTGAAGAGTCAATCCGACTCAAGGGGAGGAATTAGAACGATCCTGTAGCGGACCTTGACCCGAGGGTCGATAGAGGGTTGGGGGTCTGCATCACAAGCGGGCCCTAGGAAGGAAAACTTTCCTTGTAAATGTATATTTTAATTTCATAGTAAATCTAGACCATTCATTATAAGGTCACATGTCTGTTGGTAGAATTTATGTTTAGGTTTTTCCCTAGAAGGAAACCCTCTTTTATGAGGGAAATGTATTACGACTATGTATCATTGTGAATATTGTATTATGGGTGAGAAGATTGTGAGAGAAAGAAGAGGAAGTTACAACGGGTGTGTTGTAGGTTGTATCCCTTCATTTGTTGGATAATAATAAAGGAAGGACCTAGCAATTTCTCTGGTGGGTGTGGCCCACACTGGGTGAACCACGTATATCTGTGTTTCTATTGTATTATGTATCTTCTATGTTTTATTTCCGTATTTGTTTTATTTTATTTCTTCGCGATCATGTTTTTCTAACAACTGGTATCAGAGCGAAAGGTAACTCGCATGAAAAGAGGGTTCTTGATTCGAGTGGGAGAAATGGCAGAAGATGGAAATTTTAAGTTCAAGAAATTTAACAGCCAAAACTACTAGTTATGGAAGATGCATATGGAATATTATTTATATCAGAAGGATCTATTCCTACCATTGGGTGGAAGAGAAAAGAAGCTGACGGCCATGAAGGATGAGGAATGGGAGGTTCTTGACATAAAGGAACTAGGAACGATACGACTGAGCCTGGTAGCATCGATGGCTTTCAATATTTTGAAAGAAAAGACAACGAAGGAGATGATGGATGCATTGGCTCAACTGTATGAAAAACCCTTGGTGTCCAATAAGGTATTTATAATGAAGAGATTATTTAATATGAAGATGTTAGAAGGTGGGTCTATTGCAAATTATTTAAATGAATTTAATACGGTTACTAATAAACTAAGTTATGTAAAAGTGGAATTTGATGATGAGTTCAGGGATCTTCTAATCTTGTGCTCATTGCCAAAAATATGGAATGGCTTGGTCATGGTTGTAAGTAAATCTCTCTCTAGTACAAACACTCTAAAATTTGATGATGTTGTTGGTGTTATCCTTAGCGAGGAAATGCGATGGAAAAACATAGGTGAGACATTAGGTAATGCATTAAACATGGAGAACATGGGAAGACAAAAGKATAGAGGAAAGGGCTCAGGGAACCGTGGGAATTCTAGGAAGGGAAGATCCAAATCCWGACTTGGAAAGATAGAGTGTTGGAATTGTGGAAAGAAAGGAAATATGAAGAAAGACTGCAGAGCTCCATAGAAACAAAGAGATGGATAGCARGAGAAAAATCAGGAAGCAAATGTAACAGGTGATGTGTTACAAKATGCTTTTATTATTTATYTAGATAATATTTCTGAGTCTTGGGTAGTAGATTTGGGGTATTCATTYCATGCCACACCYCATAGGAAACATTTTCTAGATTATGTTCAAGGTGATTTTGGATAGGTTCATTTKGGTGATGATGCACCATGCAAAATTGTTGGAATGGGAAAGGTAAAAATAAGGAAAAGGAATGGAAAACAATGGTTGTTGAAAGAGGTAAGACATGTTCTAGATCTAAGTAAAAATCTAATTTCAATAGGGAAGTTGGAAAGTGAAGGTTGTATATCCATATTTACAGATAAGGTGTGGAAGGTTACCAAAGGATCATTGGTGATAGMAAAAKGAGAGAAGGTAGGTACATKGTATTCATGTACTAGTAATAYTGAATCTTCTATATCTTTAGCTTMTACAAAAGTGGATACAACACTGTGGCATTATAGGCTTGTAAAATTGAGTGTGAAGGGAATGCAAATACTTCACAAAATAAATTTGTTGTCAGATCTTAAACAAATTGATTTAGATTTCTGTGAGCATTGTGTTTATGGAAAACATAAGAGAGTCATATTTCTCAGAGTCGAAAAAGAAAAGAAGAGTGAAAGGTTAGAGCTTGTGCATACAGATGCATGGGGACCAACTTAGGTATCATCTCTTGGTGGCTCTCATTATTATGTTACTTTTATTAATGAGGCAACTAGAAAAACTTGGGTTTATTGCATTCGAAAAAAAATTAATGTTTTTGATACTTTTAAGAAATGGAAATCTTTGGTTGATAATGAGACACGAAAAAGGTTGAAGTGTCTCATATCAGACAATGGAGGTGAATATTGCAGCAATGAGTTTGATGATTACTATTCATATCATGGGATTCGTAGAGAGAAGACATTTCCAGGAACACCACAATAAAATGGTGTGTTAGAAAGGATGAACAAGACAATCATGGAGCATGCAATGAGTATGAGATTGCATGTTAGTTTTCCCTTACAGTTCTGGGCAGATGTTGTAAATATTGTTTTTTACTTAATAAACAGAGGACCTTCAAATTCTTTGGATGGTAGAATTCAAGAGGAGGCATGGAAAGGTAAAAAGGTAATCTATTCCTTTTTGAGGACTTTCGGTTGTGAAGCATTTGTCCATATTGATAAAGAAAATAGAACAAAGCTTGAGACAAAATCCAAGAAGTGTACCTTTATTGGATATTGTGTTAATGATTTTGGTTATCACTTATGGGATTATTAAAATCGCAAAATCATTAGGAGTAGAGATTTCATATTCAATGAGAAGGTCATGTACAAAGATCAGTTGCAGGGAAAGAAATAGGAAAAAGAAAAACCAAAATACATAGTGATTGATGAGATAATTGAAAAAGAAATTCCAAAGGTACTAGAAAATCAAAATGTACAACAACAGGAGCAACAATTACCTCAAACTCCTGCAAGTGTTGTTAGAATATCTACTAGGTTAATTAGACTCCCTGAACGATACTCTCCTTCATTGTGTTATTTATTGTTGACTGATTCTGGTGAACCAGAATGTTATGAAAAGGAAATGCAGGTAGACACTAAAAAGAAGTGGGAGAAAGGAATGAAAGAGGAAATGGATTCCTTGGTAAATAACCAGACTTGGTATTTAGTTCATTTGCCTACAGGAAAAAGAGCATTACATAATAAATGTGTTTACAAGTTGAAGGAAGAATATGGAGGAAAAAAGAGGTACAAGGATAGACTTGTTGTAAAGGGGTTTGCACAAAATAAAGGTATATATTTTGATGAAATATTTTCTCCTGTTGTTAAAATGACTTCAATTAGGACTATTTTATGTCTTGTGGCAGTAGAATATTTACATCTTGAACAATTATATGTAAAAACAACTTTTCTCCATGGGGATTTGGCGAAAGAGATTTATATGTAGCAGCTATAGGGGTATGAGGTCAAAGGGAATGAAAATTTGGTATGCATGTTGAAGAAGAGCTTTTATGGCCTAAAGAAAGCTCCAAGGCAGTGGCATTCGAAGTTTGACAGGTTTATGACATAACAAGGTTATAGTAGATGTCATTTTGATCACTGTGTTTATTTTAAAAGGATAGAAAATGGAAGTTATATCATCTATCATTTTGAAGTTATATTCCTCTATAACTTCAAAAGGCACAACACCGATGAATGTCTCTCAAAACAGTCATTGGTGGGCGAGATCAAAGACAAGGAGTCAAACCCTGATTCATAATTTGATTATGAAAATACTGGTAAAAAACAAATCATCGACGTAGACCCCACTGCTATTGTCACGACCGCAACAATTCAACCAGAAGAACCAATAGATCCTGAAGAGGGGGAGCGCCTTTTCCATTCACAGATGTGGGTGAAAGGGAACCCGCTGCATTTTATTGTTGATAGCGGAAGCCATAAGAACCTCATCTCAACAGAGGTCATCAAACAATTGGGATTGTCAACAACACCACACCCACAGCCATACAACATCAGGTGGCTTCGCCAAGGACGAGATCTTCATGTCAGCCAGCAGTGTCAATTGTCATACGGTATCCAGTCCTTCAAGGATGAGGGATTGTGTGATATTTCCCCACTGGATGTCTATGATATTATCTTGGGCCAACCATATATGTTGAAGTGCCATGTTGTTTATGAGTCTCAACCCCCCAATGTCATTGTTTCTCTGGGGGGTCATCTCTATAGAATACCAGAGGTAGTTCTGACTACTGTTCCACCTAAAAAGTGTTGCAAGGTAGTATCTCATACTGCAAAATTCAGCTTCTTCACAATCTGTTCAAAAGGGGAACAGAAGGACACTTCAACCACTACAACCTCACCCCAAGCACCTTCTATCCAACAGAAGAAGATCGACAAGATTGTCGAAAAGTGTAAAGATTCCTTCTACACAAAATAATATCATGTATCCAAACTGGTTAAAAATTCCCAACCCTTCCAGCCACATGCTCGTGATAGCCTTCCACAAACCGAGCAGCGTGACGTCTCCAACAAGGCAAGCAGCTTGCCAAGATTCAGATTTAGCAAATACTTTTTCCTCTCCCCTGAGCACTCAACACAATGGAGACCATTAATTCCTAAGGAGGGAGGATTGATCCAGGTGGATATCATTGGCTACCCACTTTCTCCAACTGGTTCAAAATAGTTTTCTGACAATTTTGGCAATTTACTATTTTTAACAATTTTAACTTCCGGGGCCATTTTGAGGGCATAAATGAAGGTTTTTCAGGATAGAGATTATCAATGATATCCATAGGAATAATTGAGCCCCAAAAATTAATATCCTCGACGATACCTTTCCAACGGGCTATCATACGCCTAAAATGGAGATCGTATGCAAAAGTTAGAACCTCGGGAAGTTGATGTACTAACTTACCCAAACGAGGCCCACATGACTTTTGGCGCTTCATCTCCTAGGGTTAGGTTTTTGGATGTCTAGGATTTTTGGAATTCTTTTTTATTGTAAAAAGGCCTTCAGAGCCTCATTTTAATCATCTTCTTGTGAATGAGCGCAGTCGTCACATCTCTTCTCAGAGATAAGCCGCCACCATTCCAGCAAGCTTGTTTCCGTTGCATTTTACTGTTTCAGCTTATTTCCTTATTGAATAGAAAACCAATTTTATTGTATCTTTGTTATTTTGTGTTAAGTACCTGTAAATAATCTGAATTCATTTCGTTTTGCTCATAAAATCCAGATCATCATGTCCAGGGTCCCTTATTCATCAATAATTGGTAGCTTGATGTATGAGGTGGTTTGCATAAGACCAGATATTGCACATGTTGTGGGAGTTGCAAGCATGTATATGAAAAATGCAGGTAAAGAACATTGGGAGGTAGTAAAGTGGATTCTCATGTATTTGAGAGGTACTACTACTCATGCATTATGTTTTGAAGGTTTGGACACTATTCTACATGGATATGTTGATTCATATATGGCAGGTGATAAAGATAGTTGGAGGAGCACCATAGGGTGATTTTACTATAGGTGGAACAACAATAAGTTGGATTTTGAAACCGCAAAAGGTTTTTGCACTTTCAACAACAAAAGTAGGGTATGTTGCTACTACAGAGGCTAGTAAAGAAATTATTTGGTTGCAGAGGTTTATGGAGGAATTGGGAAAGAAGCAGGAGAATAACAGGTTGTACTGTGACAATGAGAGTCTCATTCATATTGCAAAGAACTTAGCCTTCCATTCAAAGACTAAGCATATAAAACTTAGGTACCATTTCATATGATTCGTCTTGGAAGATGGAAATTTAAAGTTGGAAAATATACACACTAGACAGAATCCTGTAGACATGTTAACAAAGGGAGTAATCAGAGAGAAACTGAGTTCCTGCTTAGTTTCAGTTGGTCTTCAAGAATGAAGGTGAAGATGGGAAATCTTCCAAGTCCAATAAGGATCATAGTCCAACACATACAACAACGATGGAATTGTTTATATCAGTCTCCAAGTGGGATATTGTTGGTTGTGGAGCCTGATTATCTTCCTGATTCAGAGGCCTTTGTTTTTAGCCATGTTTATACCCCATGAAGACTTTACACCCTAGAAGAATGTACACTAGTACACTCCTTGTAAATGTATATTGTAATTTCATAGTAAATTTGGATCATTCATTATAAGGTCACGGATCTGACGATAGAAGTTATGTTAGGGTTTTTTTCCATAAAAGGAAACCCTCTTTTATGAGGGAAATATATTGTGGCTATGTATCATTGTGAATATTGTATTCTAAGTGAGGAGATTGTGAGAGAAAGAAAAGGAAGTTATAACAGATTCCTTGTAGGTTGTATCCCTTCGTTTGTTGGATAATAATAAAGGAAGCACCTGGAAATTTCTCTGGTGGACGTACCCACACTAGGTGAACCACGTATATCTGTGTCTCAATTGTATTGTGTATCTTCTATGTTTTATTTCCACATTTGTTTTATTTTATTTCTCTACGATCCTGTTTTTCTAACAGTAGAAGAGAGGAAGAAAGATTTAATCAAGAAATTAAATGACAATGCAAACACACAGTACACAAAGATTTTACTCTGGAAACCCAAATGGGGAAAAAACATTCCTTGAGCGTCTTTCTCTCTTGTTGTCTCATTCAGAATAAAAGGTTACATACCTAATCTTGGTCTACACCTAAGACAAAATCGACATCATACCTTCTTGATTTACGCAAGAACAACCCTATAGAAAATCCATCTTACATCTGCATGACCAACAACCTCTAAAATGATTTTTCTAAAGATTATCTTTTACAACATTACAACACACCTTTTTTATAGGATTTACAATAGGAAAAACCCTAAAGAAAGGTGCCCAAAAATGGTCACAGATCCACGTAGATCATTGGCTACAAATCCCACGAATCTCGGTATTTTGTTACAATTGACTACCAAGTCGGTTTACTAGTCGATCCCCATTCAGTCCTCAGTCAGTTGCAACACAACCGCCTGTCAAGCTCTTGTTGGTCGACCTCTTCAACTTGTTGTTGAGCATCTTGACTTTGAATTTACTCAGTCAAACACTTCCACCTTCCACTTTCTTTTCTAGACAATCCACCTCAACTAGACTTTCACTGCAAAGAATATAACATCCCAACAATTTCACTTCCTTAAAGTTTGTAATGAGTTGTATGATAATTTATTCCCTTGATGCCTCATCACAGTGTTTCCACAAAGAGGATACTAGATTTATAAACTTTTCCATTCCTTAGGCATTCTTGTTAAATTTGAAGAAAGTAGAAGGCTTATAATCTCCATTCATACTAAAAGAAGAATGGAAAGTGATATGAGTCCCCACCTAACTCTATCCAAGTTCTAAATCTATCATAATTAGATAAAAGGGAGTGAGAGAAAAAAATCCTATCAATCCTCTTTGCCATGTGAGAGGCTCCAATTCTTAGATTCCTCCATGTACAGACCATTTTAATAGGCTCAATATCAATTGGCCTAGCCTCCTCCATCTTGTTCAAGAAGTAGCCAACTTGAGGATTTTCTTTAGTAGATTCACCCCAAATTTTAACTTTTCTACAAGTGAAGTTTAAATATACTCTTAGGATGATACTTTTCTTCTTGAACAAATCTTGAGTAAATAACCCTTCGAAAAATTCCAATCTATTCTTATAGGGCCAATAGATATTAAGGATCTAATAAACTTCTTTTAGTTCTTATGAAGTGAGCTTGGTTGTGATACTTGAGCCAAGAGTTAAATAATTACTCATCCTAAAATCTCTTTTTTCTAGCTTGTAAATAAATCCCCTGGTCTCCCTTTAGAATCAATATGTAAAAAATATCATACATACATGAGTTTTGATATGTCACTAACAATGTTGGAACCCATCCCCATTATTTCTTGAATTAAAACTATTTTAAGTTTATGGAGATTCAATAGTCTCCTCAAGGACATATTCTTACATGGGATACCAAGACCCCTAACAATAAAGGTCAAAATGATCATGGGACCTTTGCTCCAGGGGCTCAACCCGGTATAATAGCCCAATATAGAGTAATTTGTTTCCCTTGATGAAGCACCTTCCATGCATTGGATTCGGTAATGGAAATCCTTCCATTACTATGAGAAAATATAGCTTTATGTTTATTCCTAACCTAACCAATCATAATAATCATCCTCAAGATTTGGTAAGACAAAATGTTTAGGTCTCCGATGATATTGACCTTGTTTTTGGAGTTTAGTTCCCTCCCCTCCCATTGAGGATGAAATTTTTTTCCCTCCTTTGGGCTCCATGTTTGACACTAGGATTTTTGAGGCCCTGTTAGTCCTTGATTTTGTAATGATTGTTGAAGATTATTTTCCCTGCCCTATCCTTTCCTAGCATTACTTTACATTCTATTTTCTTCCTCCATAGTTTTAAAAGTATGCTTGCATTATTCTTTTTGAGTGTTTTTAACCTGCATTAGTGTGATTAAGCTTAGAATTAGACTTCTAGGATCTTTCCATCAAGTCAAAAGTCTTTTTCTCATTTCAAATTTGAAATTTTGCTTATGGGAAAAGGCACTACAAGAATAGCGCTATTCTTGTAGGGCCAGGAGTAATCATTATTTCACATGCACCACTTCACAAGATCATGTCAAAGGATGCCCAAGATCTTATCCTACAAGCCAACATGATTGACGATTAAAGATCAAAGTCATGTCCTCAGTATTATACTCACTTGAATAGATCGAGATTGTACTCATATTTCCTCAATCATATCGCAGGGTTGTTAGTTTCATGATTTGATTGCTAACAGATCACACCTAAAGTATTTCATTATAACCTTTTAGGTCAATAACATCGTCCACAACATTTTTAGAAGCTTTATAATTTTGCTGACAAAAACCCTAGACAAACTCTAAGAGTTTGTAATCTGGATTATGGTGCCTAACAAGAGAGGGAATATTTCCAACTACAACCAAAGGGCATTGATTTTCTTGAAACTTACCCAGATATTTCACAAAGATTCATAATGGCATGGTGTTTAACTTCTGCTCAATGCTACAGGGCTATCACGAGGGAATTTCTTTGATGTTTTCTTAGAAATTTGATGACACAACAGAAAGTGCATGGAGGAAAAGGGAAAATCACCTATGAATTATTCATACAAAGGGAAAAAGGTCAAATTAGAGCCTAAAGATGAATATGATACTATGGAAGAACAACAAAAGAATCGGAAGGGAAAAAATGTAGCAGAACACCACATGAAGCATGTGACCAGAGCTTCCAAAAATGTAAGTATAAAGTCCAAAACCTTACCCAAATCATCTTTGAAAAAGGGTTATTCAATAGATATTGAAAATAATCCATTTGAGGCTGAGATCAAATAAAAATTTGATTGTTTCCTAGAGACAAAGTTGTAAGATTATCAGGGGATTAAAATGTCAGATAATGTTGAAGCAGAGGAGATTGATGGTAGTTCGTATTATAAGGATTATAAGTATGATTTCAAAGTCGAAAATCCTAGGTTCTCTATTGACTTGAATTGGTTTTCTCCAGTCAAGAACATCTAGAATTCAAAATGGAAATAAGGGATGAAAATGACACGGTGAAAGGATTAAAAGATACAATCAGTCCACCAAAGCACAAAAAAAGAAGAAAAAAACAGAGGAAGAGTTGTACATTCACACCCACAAAGAATTTTCTTGTTCCAAATGATGATCCTGAATACAACAAATGAATCCATATCAGAGAATCAAGAAAAAAGAAGAAAGACAGAAATCAAATACAGGAAATACTTTGTTTTTCCTGTTTTAGTCATTATCTTCAAGAGAGGTTTCTGAATTGATGGAGATGAATTATTTGAAACCAAAAGAGGTTTTTGTTGGGAACGAGCCTCTTCACAAAAACCTCTTTCAGTTTGTACACAACTATCATATTTTAAGAGGTTCAAAAATATATTTGAGGCCTATTTTTCAGATATTTCACAATCAATGATTTCCTGTTTTAGTGATCAATTTTTGGCGAGGTTTCATAGCAGCTGGAAATGAATTTTTGGAAACCAGAAGAGGTTTTTATTGGGAACGGACCCCTTCAAAAAACACGCTCTTTTTTTTTACACAACTATCACATTTTGGGAGATATGAATAGATTTTTGGACCCTATTTTTCAAGAATTTGCCAGATTTATTTTTCTAAATAATCTCATGGACAATAGTTGATGAGCCACCTCATCAATTCGACTTGGATATCATATATGATCTCCTTGATTATTTGAAACATAAAATAAATATGGATGAAGAGGTTTTCAGATCCATTTCTTTTGGATCTTGATAACTATGTATTATTTCTATATAAACTTTGCAGAAGGAGAAGTTATGGGTTGATTGGTTGGGAGCCATTACCCAGTTTTAAGAAGACATTGTAAAGAAAAGAACTATTTCATCTTGATACTAAATGGAAAATAATTGTTGATGGTTGGATTTCTATTCTTGTCTATATTTCTATCTTTTTCTTACTTGAATGCATGTGTGATCTTGTGTTAAACATTTGATTTTTTTTGTTTGTGAGTAAGTCAATGGAAATTCTGTTGTTTTCTTGTTCATAATCAGAATTGTTTTCAAGTACTTGTCTATTTTCTCTTGAATGATATTTGGGATTAAAGAGTTTCTTATGTGAGTGGACAAATTGAAAAATTACATATTTCTTTATCTTTCATATTCTTTTTCCATCTGAATACTAAATTGACTCCTATTTACTAAGTCAGTGAGATATGGATTTGTTTTTGCCTTTGTAAATTGATATCATTCATTATCATTTCCCAACCTTCAGACTAGTTAAAAAACAATTTTAATCTTTATCCATAAAACCATTGCAATAACTTGATGATGCCCTAGCTTTCCCTCTCACAACCAAGTGCAACTTTAGGGACTAACATGCCCTATTTCCTCCTTCTAATCCCTCAGAGATAGACTATAATATAGGCATTATAGAAGGGGAAAATGAGAGTTTCCATTTCTTGGACTTCCCTATGCTATGACTATGGTACAATAACTTAGTAAGGGAACCCTAGAAAGGTCAATAATCTATGCCCAATGATAGAGATCATAATTTTGAAAAACTAGACTTTGATAGGGAATTTATGGACTTACCCAAAAGCACTGGAGGCTTGGGTCGTAGAAGTGAAAATCCCATTCAAACTTCTTCTAGTTGAGGATATGTAGTTGTCCTCTTGGAATTTATTTTTACCATGCCTTCATAATCCTTATTCACTTTTTAGATTGTCTTCAAGCTTGAACCAAAAAATACCATCTCTTTTAGATCTCTTGCTTTCTCCAAGGACTAAGGATTATTTCCCCCAAAAACATCAAAAGCCATTTACTTATTTCCACTATCCCTATATTGTGAATTTGAGAGCACACACATTTCCCAAATGGTCATATGCATGGCACCAAGAACAACAAAAGGGAACTCCAATGTAATTCATGGATTGTAAATATGTTTTCCCCTTTACCACAATACTAATTGCATCTACCAATCCTTACCTTAAATCAACTTCCAATAATATGCATGATATCAATTAGGAGTTTGTTCTCTTAAAGCTATCATCAACATCTAGGAAAGTACCCATAGAGTTTCCAATATCCTTGAATACATATAAATACCAAAAATCTAGTGGAAGTCTAGGTAGTTTCATCTAGACATGTTGATCAGTCCTCTTCTTTGAGTAAGGATTAAAACAAAAGTTCCTCTTATAGAGTTAATGATGTACTTTCCCATCTCTAATGATTCCCCATAATTTTAGAGGCATCCTCATTGAACCTTATGATGAAAGTGATCCAACCCTACACTAGAAGGTGGAAGTCCAACATATAGCTAATCATAGGTTCCTAATGTTCCTTTAGTGAATATTTTAAGGTGGACTTTGCAATTGGACTACCAAAACAATGACCAATCAAGGCTTGGTTTGCCATATCGACCACATCATGTTTTTTTATATACTCACTTAACATTAATCTCACTACTTGTTTCTTATTCTTGAAAAACCTCTTTCAATGGGACCCCTAATCATCTTAGCCAATAGATCTTCGTTTTTGGCTTCCTTCCTCTCCTTTTACTAACCAACAACTAGGGTTTCTCACAAGGTCTTCCCTTATTCCTTCTTCCAATATCCAAAATGTGGGCCCTAGGTATTGATGTATTTGAAAGTGGGCCCAATTGATTTTTATTGTGATGGTATTGGTATTGGGAACAAGCCCCTTCACAAAAACCTCTCTCATTTTTACACAACTATAATATTTTAAGAGGTTCGAATATATATTTGAGACCTATTTTTCAGAGATTTCACAATAAATGATTTCTTGTTTTAGTGATCAATTTTTGGTGAGGTTTTAAAGCATATAGAGATAAAGTTTTGGAAACAAGAAGAGGTTTTTGTTGGAAAGGGGCCCCTTCACAAAAACCTCTCTATGTTTTTACATAACTATCACATTTTGGGAGATAGGAAGAGATTTTTGGACCATATTTTTCAAGAATTTGCCAGATTTATTTTTCTAAAAAATCTCATGGACAACATTTGATGAGCCACCTCATCAATTTGACTTGGAGATAAGATATGATCTCCTCCTTGATTATTTGAAACATAAACTAAATATGGATGAATATGTTTTCAGATACATTTCTTTTGGATCCTGATAATTATGTATTATTTCTATATAAACTCTGCAGAAGGAGAAGTTACGGGTTGATTGGTTGGAAAACATTAGCCAGTTTTGAGAAGACATTGTAAAGAAAAGAACTATTTCATCTTGATACTAAATGGAAAATACTTTTTGATGGTTGGATTTCTATTCTTGTCTATATTTCTTTATTTTTCTTACTTGAATGCATGTATGATCTTGTGCTAAGCATTTGATTATTTTCTATTTGTGAGTAAGTCAGTGGAAATTCTGTTGTTTTCTTGTTCATAATCAGAATTGTTTTCAAGTACTTGTCTCTTTTCTCTTGAATTATATTTGGGATTAAAGAGTTTCATATGTGAGTGGAAAAATTGAAAACTTACATACTTCTTTATCTTTCATATTCTTTTTCCATTTGATTACTAAATTGACTACCATTTACTAAGTCAGTGAGATATGGATTTGTTTTTGCCTTTGTAAATTGATATCATGCATTATCATTTCCCAACCTTCAGACCAGTTAAAAACCAATTTAAATATTTATCCATAAAACCATTGCAATAACCTGATGATTCCCTAACTTTCCTTCTCACAATCAAGTGCAACTTTAGGGTCTAATAGGCCCTATTTCTTCCTTCTAATCCCTTAGAGATAGACTCTAATATAGGCATTATAGAAGGGGAAAATGAGTGTTTCCATTTCTTGGAATTCCCTATGCTATGACTATGGTCCAATAACTTAGTAAGGGAACCCTAGAAAGGCCAATAATCTATGCCCAATGATAGAGATCATAATTTTGAAAAACTAGACTTTGATAGGGAATTTATGGACTTACCCAAAAGCACTGGAGGCTTGGGCCATAGAGGTGAAAATTCCATTCAAACTCCTTCTAGTTGAGGATATGTAGTTGTCCTCTTGGAATTTATTTTTACCATGCCTTCATAATCCTTATTCACTTTTTATATTGTCTTCAAACTTGATCCAAAAAATACCATCTCTTTTAGATCTATTGCTTTCTCCAAGGACTAAGGATTATTTCCCCCAAAAACATCAAAACCATTTACTTATTTCCACTATCCCTATATTGTGAATTTGAGAGCACAGACATTTCCCAAATGGTCATATGCATGGCCCCAAGAACAACAAAAGGGAACTCCAATGTAATTCATGGATTGTAAATATGTGTTCCCCTTTGCCACAATACTAATTGCATCTACCAATCCTTACCTTAAATAAACTTCCAATAATATGCATGATACAGATTAGGAGTTTGTTCTCTTAAAGCTATCATCAACATCTAGGAAAGTACCCATAGAGTTTCCAATATCCTTGAATACATATAAATACCAAAACTCTAGTGGAACTCTAGGTAGTTTCATCCAGACATGTTGAACAGTCCTCTTCTTTGAGTAAGGATTAAAACAAAAGCTCCTCGTATAGAGTTAATGATGTAATTTCCCATCTCTAACGTTTCCCCATATTTTTAGAGTCATTCTCCTTGAACCTTATGATGAAAGTGATCCAACCCTACACTAGAAGGTGGAAGTCCAACATATAGCTAATCATAGGTTCCTAATGTTCCTTTAGCGAATATTTTAAGGTGGACTTTGCAATTGGCCTACCAAAAAAATGATCGATCAAGGCTTGGTTTTCCATATCGACCACATCATGCATTTTTATATACTCACTTAACATTAAGCTCACTACTTGTTTCTTCTTCTTGAAAAAAATCTTTCCATGGGATCCCTAATCATCTTAGCCAATAGATCTTCCCTTTTTGGCTTCCTTCCTCTCCTTTTACTAACCAACAACTAGGGTTTCTCACAAGGTCTTCCCTTATTCCTTCTTCCAATAGCCAAAAAGTGTGCCCTAGGTATTGGTGTATTTGAAAGTGGGCCCACTTGGTTTTTATTATGATGGTATTGGTATACATTTCTCTAACAAATACATCAATACCTAGGGCCCACTTTTTATTCATCCCAATTGAAAGTGGGCCCTATT
>JZKD02S1642935.1:11058-31359 GCA_000966675.3 Picea glauca
ACTAAGCATATCCCGATAAAATACCATTTTCTCAGAGAACAAGTTACAAACAGAGTTGTTCAGCTGAATTATATCCCTTCCATAGAACAAATAGTTGATATCTTTACTAAACTGTGCGATAAAAAAAGTGGCTAGGTATGGAATGGGGAAGTGGTTGGTCAGAATCATGATATAAAAGCCTGAGTGAAAATTTGAACCCGTGAGTTCGCCAACCCGCGCAGTTAGACATTTTAGGAAAAACGACTAAGTAACCAGAAAGAGAAAGTAGAGGGGAAAAATAAAGGGGAATTTGGTTAAGTATTGAAGAGGGAAAAGAAGGGAATACAAGAGAGTGGGAAAATAGAAAAGCGGAGGGTAATTTTCGTAAGCTGGAATTGGTCTCAAACAAGCCCCATTGTTGCAAAATCATCATTTTCTAGTCCAATATTTTATCCACTTACTTTTTTTCTATTGTGCTTGTACCGTTAAAAAGGGTGTGAGCAAATGCTTTGTTGAAGATTTGTTTTTATTGCAACTTGTGGGAGTAATTGTGTTCTTGATACATTGTTCAATGCCTTGAAATATTATTTTAAGTATTAAACTTCCTCCATGATGAGTTATTAGCATTAAAGCTTAATAATTGTATATCTAGAAATAAACTTACTATACTGTCAACTTGACCGTAAGTATAACAATGAAGAACTTGAATTTTAATATTGTGGTTGATTTCATAGCCCCATTTGACTTCAGCTACCATATATCATTTTTTTTTTCAAAATATTTGCGAAGAAGAAATTTGGTAATTTCATTAATAAAGTAAAAGTGCTCAAATAGAGGCCAGGGGATGGACAACTAATAAAATGTTTCATTTTGGAGTAAAGGAATCAAGGAAGCGAAAGGGAAATAAGAGATCATTTGCTCAACAAGGTTCAAATGAAAACGAAACTTCTTGGGTGGGGCCCCAACTCCCACATCATGAATTAGTGTTGCTATGTTCTATTTGCATTACGAATAGAATTGAGTGTTTGTTTGAAACTGTCTGAAATTCATTTATGTTTCCATAGAAGCCTCATGGGATCGACACAATGCATTGCCATATAATTTTTCAATGCTCCATATTAGATCAAATTACTTGAGCCTATACAATATTTAAGAATTACGAGACTATCGAACCATGCAAATGAGAAGAGGTGTTAAATCCAACAAATAAGCACCAACCAATATTCCAAGGCAATTTTTTTAATAGTAAATCTAAAAAAAAAAATAGTGGGCAATATATATTTATCCATAGACATGAGACTGAGTTCTTTGCACCGAAACATTGAACATATTTGTCATAAATATAGGTACAAGAGTTACAAAAAAAATAAATACATACAATTATGTGTTGTTCATCTAGTGCGACAACATGCAGGAGCCATCGACAAGCTCTTGAACATGCATACACAACTGATTACCATGTTTTTTTAGAAACTCCTTACAGTCTTCTCAATATCTTGTGGAAGACCTAAGGTGACAAAGAAACATGAGAGTGGTTCCACAGTGGAATAATTCTTTGGCTTGAAACATATCAACAACACTCCTGCTCCTGACGTTGGTGACCTGGAGACATTGCAAAGCACCATTGAATTCTACAAATAACAGGGAAAATGCCTCGGTGAGAAGAGTTTCCAATCCTCGACCATCACTGCCAAGAGTACGACATCTTGCAACATCGCTCCAATGAACCACCCCAGTAAGAAAGCAACCCATAATTCTTCAAACACAGGAGGAGATAAGAACCCTCCTCACGGTAAAATTGATATTTCTCACAAGCTTCCTGTGAGGAAGAAGAGAAAAAATGTTGTAGGGCAAGCAGAGGAGACCGAAACTGAAAGTGAGGACACACCAAGAGACCACCTCCTTATAGTCAAAGACTTCATGGAAACAACCTGCACAAGCAATTTGAGAGGTCCAAATTACTCCGTTCTGGGTAGAAGGGGACCAAGAGACCCCCTCTTTACAGGCAAATTCTTCAGGGACACAGGCTGCACGAGCAATTCCAGAGGTCCAAATTACTCCGTTCTGGGCACAAGGGGATGAGTAGCAGGAATATGCCTTGCACCACTTTGAGTTTTGGTCCTCACCCCCTAAGATGTTAATTGTATATCCATAGAAAATGAGAGTGGTCCCGCAATTGAATAATTATTTGGCTTGAAATATATTTCTGGGCACACTAAGAGACCATTTACTTACAATCAAAGACTTCAGGGACACAGGCTGCACTAGGAACAAATCCAAACCCAATCCAAAACCCTAAAAATGAAAGGAAAGGATACATCTCCAAGGACGAGGACCTCCATCTGAGCCAAGTGACTCAAACTCTCGAGCTGCAAAGTGACTATTGCGTTCAACATCGATTTCTTTTTTGAAACCCCTTCCTTTGGTCTTGTCAGGGATGCCATCTCCGAGTCGGGAAGTGCCCCCCATTATGGTGGATTTCAATTTGGGTGCAGGAGTGGGAACAACGTCAGCATTGCCATAATCCATCGTCGTATCATCGTCCATAGGATCATCTTCTTTCGGCTTGAAATCGACTGCATCAACCTCTGCGCCAGCCATCAACGAAGGGGGCGGGATTTTTGAGTAGGGGGGGTTGCCTTGGAATTATTTGGCTTGAAATATATCTCTCGACGTACCAAGGGACCATCTCCTTCTTTGCTTCTGGGTGGAAGGAGATGAGTAGTAAGAATATGCCTTGGACCACTGGAAGTTTTGATCATCATGCCCGAAGGTGTTTACTGCATCTGGATAGAACTGCTGTCAAACTATTGCCATAAGTTAACAAGAATGTCTGTTTTCTCCAAATGATGTTTGAAATGAACATTCAGAAGGGATAATATAACCCTCCACAAATCTTGGTTGAATGCGTATCAATGGGATATCTCCTCAAGCCTTTCAATGATCAATGAAAATCTCTACGGTTCCTGCATAATGAGATGTTACCATTAAAGCATACTAATTGCATACTTAGAACAATTTGTGAAGGTGGCAGTGACAATGAAGAGCGATTAAGGATTGGAGATTTCGTGTTGCCGCCAACCGGACGATGCGCGTAAGAGATTCCATGATGCTTGAAATGAACACTCAAAAGGGATAACACAACCCTCCACAAATCTTGGTTTAATTCGTATTAATGGCAGATCTCCTTCAGCCTTTCAGACATTAATGAAAATCTTAAGGGTTCCTGCAGGATGAGCTATTAGCATTAAAGCTTAATAATTGCATATCTAGAAAGAAGTGCGAAGGTGGCGGGGATGGAAAAGAGCGATTAAGCATTGGACATTTCATGAACCTGCCAACCCGCAAAAGAGATTTCAAGAAATGGCCAAGTATGGAAAGCGGTCGGTCGGGCTTCAAAACAGGGTCACAAGTTATACTCAAGAGATGTGAGGGCCCGATGGTCAAATTGTATGTCTTCAAACTTTTGACTGCAAAATGTGTAACACAGAAGAGGGCACGATGACAGACTTCTGTGGTCAATTTGTATATCATGGAACTTCAGGTGCTGTTTGTAGGTCGTGGATCAATGGAAGCACAATGTTGAGCAAGCCTAGTCGGGAATCAATGATGGAAATAGTGGCCAAGTATGGAATGGGGAAGTGGTTGGTAGGACTCGTGATATAAAAGCATGAGACATATTCGGAAAAATGACTAAGTAACCAAAAAGGGAAAGTAAAGGAGAAATAGAAAGGGGAATTTGGTTGTCAATTTGTATATCGGGGAAGTCTGGGTGTTGTTTGCAGGCAGAGGAAGAATGGAAACACAATGTTGAGCCCGCCTACTTGGGAACCCATGATCCAAAAATTTTCTGAATATGGAATGGGGAAGCGATCGATCGGGCTCGTGATATAAAAGCATCAGTGGAAATTTGAACACATGAATCCTCCAACCCGTGCACCTAGACATTTTCTGAAAAATAACTAAGTAACCAGAAAGGGAAAGTAGAGGGAAAAAAGTAAGGGGAGGGCAATTTTCGGAAGCGAGAATTGGTGTTAACAAAGCCCCATTGATGGTCTTAACAGTAACTATGAAGCATTAAACAAGTGAACATGGTCTTCAATCAAGGAATGGAGAAAGTGAGTCATGCTTATACTTTCCAGAATGTGTTTGCATAAGAGAAAGCATCGAAAAGCTATAGTAAAATCAATTTTGGGATGTTCAAGTAAAATTATTGTACTTTCAACTTCACCGTAAGTATAACAACGACAAATTTTAATTTTAATTTTCTGTGGTTGATATGATAGTTCCATTGGACTTCACATAGCATATATCCTTTTATTTCAAAATATTTCTGAAGATGAATTTTGGTAATTTCATTGATCAAGAAAAAGTGCTAAAATGAGCTGCATATTACATTTGCTTCACATAGATTACATTAAAAGGAAAAACATGTCTTGTATATTCTTTAATATCATAGAAAAACCGCTAAGATCTGGAATGTATCATCCAACCATAATTCATAAACCGGGCCCATGAGAACCTTGAACTACAACACGAAAGAACATGAACAAAAGTCTGCCACACACAAGACAACACAAAACCAATGGATATTGGGCATTGTATCCCAGCTATAACCAAATCCCCAAATGGGCACCACGAAATTTTCCGATTACTATTTTACCATGGGGAAATATCACTATGAACATTTTCTTATGATAATACTATGTTCTATCATTACCAGTTCTAACAATGCCAAATTTGCAATATTATTGAAAATTCCTGATGGTTCCGTTCAGAGGAGCAAGCCATTTTGACGGTTCAAAGGATGGACCTGATTTATTCATAGTTGGATACTTTGTATGGGGTTTTTCTTGATGCTTCTCATTCCTGGATTGAACAATCTTATGCACTTCCAGTTCAATTTTCCATGGCACTGCAAAACTCTATTCATATCCTCATTGGGTAGTGTTAGTCCCTAAAGTTACACTCGACTGCTAAGGGCAAGCTAGGGCATCATTGATTTATTGCAAAAGCGTTTTGAGGGTTTTATGATTGGGTTTTTTGAGTGAGGTGGTTTGAAACTGGTTTCAAGGTAACAACACAATATGAAAAACAAGATTAAAACATAGTATATCCCATTGACTGAATAAGAGGTAAACACAAAGATGGATTAAACCAATTAAGAAAAAGGAAGGTGAAGCCTTCAATTTGTCAACTTCACCATAATTCTTTCCTCAAAATATCATAAAGAAACAATATGTTCAACTTGATATCAAACTTGAAAAATAATCTTTACAGTAAAATTTTCACTGTATAAATTAACAGTCGAGAATCAAAAGCATTGCAATCTGAATATGAATTCAAGCATGAATAAATAAATAATAGAGTAGAAAAAGAGGGTCTAACCATCCATATGCCTTTTCTATTAAGTGTCAAATTGAACATAATGCCTTTACAATGTGCTTCACAAAAAGGTCCCTTGGGTCTCCAATTTTTCCACCTTCTTCCTCTCATTCTACAGAGTTTATATAGAAACAATACATAATAATCAAGATCCAAAAGAAATGGATCTGAAAACCTCCTCATCTATGATTAGTTTCTTGTTTCAAATAATCAAGGAGAAGATCCAATCTTATCTCCAATTCGAATTGATGAGGTGGCTTGTCAACTGCTGTCCATGAGATTTTTCAGGAAAACAAATCTGGTAAATTCCTGAAAAATAGGGTCCAACAATCAATTCAAATCTCTTAAATGGTGATAGCTGTGTAAAAAATGAGAGAGGTTTTTATGAAGGGGAATGTTACCAACAAAAACCTCTTTTTGTTTCATCAAATTCATCTCCAACTGTTCTACAAACTCTCTTGAAGAAGAAGACTAAAACAGAAAAAAATAACAGAGTATTTCTTGTAGCTTATCAGAAAATTAGCCTTCAAAGATCAATTTGAATATATTAAATGGTGATAGTTGTGTAAAAATTGAGAGATTTTTTTGTGAAGGGGAATGTTCTCAACAATAACCTCTTTTGGTTTCAACAAATTCATCTCCAGCTGTTCTGCAACCCCTCTTGAAGAAAAATACCAAAACAGGGAAAAATAACAAAGAATTTCCTGTAGATTTTCTGGTTCTTCTTTTAATGATTCTTTGCATCTAATGGTACTTCTTTCAATTCTGAAATAGTGTTTCCATAGTTGCTATGTTTCCCTATGTAGCCACAAGCCTTTGAACCTTCACAAGGCATATCATTGTTGACAAATTTTTCTTCCATGTTTTTATCTGAACCATTAGTTACTTTTGGTTCCATTTCAATCTCTGTTTTCTTGCAATCTTGTGTAGCATCAGACATACTATTATCCTTCCAGGATTTACCACAAGGAAACATACTAGGCCCTATTGTAGTCTTCCAATGTTTATCAACCTATTTGTGAGATGTAAGCCACTTGCCTTTATCACGAACCTTCCAACTTTAAGCGATGCAACACCTCTCATGGCAATTTGAACTTGAAGGCGATGTACCTTATTGCCAAGTCCAACATTCCATTTTTTCCAGATATCAGGTGCCTTAGGAATTGTTCCATCCCCACTGCAAGGTACATCACATAATATGTGATTAAAAAACAACTCTGTTATACTTTCTGCATGGGTGTCTTCATTCATCTCAAGTCTTCCACTACCTTTATCCTCTGTCTCATTTATTGTTTGTGTCAACATGCCATTATTTTTGCAACGAAAACTTGGAAAGTTTTGTGCTTCATTATTGGTTACCAACAAGTTAGCATTGCACATCCTCTTCGTCTGATGAATGAGAAGATTACACTGTTAAACATCAACATCATTTGCTATGACCATTCCCTTGGGTAGAAACACAAGTTTAGCTGATTTGTGAATCATCTCTAGAAGTTGAAATGTTTTTGACCCAGTTGCAAGAATATAGTGGTGTGACCGTACATCCAAGAAAAGGGGTGGCACCATGCTCATGGCCTCATGTCGAGTTATGTTCCCAATCTCGTTTTCTTGCTTTAAGAATTCATGAATCCTTTCAAGCATTTGGTTTTTCCTTAGTTGCATGCGAGAGAAATTAAAGTGCTAAGCAAGCTTTGCTGGATACCAGAATAAAGGCCTAATATGTTCAACCACATTTCCACCTACATCTCATCAGGTATAATTCCTTGTTCCTGTGATCAGAGCAGTGTGCCATTCGGGTCGAATCCAGCTACGAGGTACCCCCTGTTCCAATTCAGACTACCTGTCCTCTCCTCTTTGGCGCCATAAAAACAAAATTCTGTAACTAGCGCCCTCAGGTTTCAAATTTTCCACCTACAATATGTTAGTGTATTCCGTTCCTTTGAGCGAATACCTATGCCTAAATTCAGCAAAATCAAACAGGTATAATATAACGATCATTGAGAATTGGGTGATTTAAAATGAGTCCCGCGCGGGTACACAACAATCGGGTTATGAAACAATTTGAATCGGTAAATGATTGCAGGATTTTGTGGACGCATGCGAACTCTCAATTCATGATTCGTGTCATCATAACGAAATCTGGATGGAAGGCATGTATCAAGGCATGATTATTTTGGTGCTACGGGAATAGCCTTATTCTCGTAGTGCTATTAATGACTTAGCAAAATTTGAATTTATGAAGTTCAAACAGGCATATAAGGTGACACCTCGTTTAAAAACCATGTCTTTCAATTTCAAACTTGAATAAACTATTCAAAAACTGAAATGCAAACCACAAGACACTAAAAACAAAGAACGAAATCAACTGGAAACATAAATTGAAGTGTAGGTAAGAAGGGTTTAGAATAAGGTTTTCTCACTAAACCAAGACAAAATTAGAGACTAGCAGGTAGCATGGACAAATACACATGAGATTGTTTCGTTTCATGCCAACGCTTGATATGTTTTTTTTTTTTTTTTGGTTCAGTCGATATGTAGTATGACATTGTCGCCATTTAATGTAAATTTTCTATGAATCCGAAAGTCACATAGCATGTAGACACCGTTTTCCTTTTTCTATAGGTATACTTCATATGGCAATTCTGCTAACCCAAGAAGCACATCTTGTAACAAAGGTTGTCTAATTGTACAATGTATGATTGTGTTGCGGACGGTTCAGATGGCAGCGTTGAGGCAATGTCTATATATGTAAGGGAATTTTTTACTGCATCGTAGACAATCAATTGTACCATCATTTATGAAAGCAGAGGCAAAAGTAGGAGAGTTTCATTTGGCACATACATGCTCGAAGGGGGTCGAGTACGCATTCGCTGCAACCAAAACACCCTCAACCTGGGCATGTGATCATAGTAGTTAATATATTGAACAATATAATATACAAATGCACAACAAAAAAAGCTGCAAAAATTTGGTCAAGGCAATTTTTATGAGCAAAGTGTGGATGGATTTTTAGATGTATGCGCACAATAGTTGTCGAGCTAGTTAGTTTCTTGAGATCTTGTACTATGTATGTTCCCAATTCTGTTACAAATGTTGCTTAGGTTGTGCGAAAGATCCTTTCTTTAACATATCTTTTCTTTGTTATATTTTTGAAGAGCATAAGTGAAAGTTGCCCTTTATGCACTTGTTGTTCCATTGAGGAAAACAAATTTGAATAGGTGTCGAACAATTGCAACTGCAACATGGAACAGTGTAATAGTTGTGTAACATAACTAGGATATATGAACATGTGAAAGTAAAGGACAAAACTGGATATGGAGAACGGTACCATTGCCTTGTCGTTGTCTGACTCTCCATCTTTAATATGGAAAATTTGTTGCGAGCCAAGTTTTCTCGCGAGTGTGACAACTCCACCAGTGGTTCTGATTGGGTAAGTGTTGTTGCTCTGTGCAAGTTGGCTGATTGTTGTGTTTGGGACAAAACAATATTCTGAACAAATCGCGGGAATTTTTTCCACAATACTTGTTTCGTTGAGCGATATAATCCGATCACAATCACCACAGTCATATACTGTTTTCAAAAATATATTAAAATTTGTAATGGATATCCCATTACCTGGAAAGATCTTTTCTACATGTTTCTCGACAAGTTGTGTAGGGATAGTCAGTGTGATTGTCATCATGGCTTCATTGTCTGTCATGTCAGCATGCACAATGCATCTAGTTTTGTTTGCCTTGTCCAAGTAGGTGCTATACATGACCATTATGTCCCTGAAGAACACTTCTCCAGTTCGACGAATGTTAAAGCCTTCTATTGATAGTATATTGGGTGTTATAAGTGTTAATGTTTAAGACATTATTATAGTTCTTTGCATTTGAATAGATAACAACAACATAAGACAAGATCACTGAGAAATACACAATCAAAAGAGACACAACATTTATTCTGGGAAACCCTCTAGGGGAAGAAAACCCAGCAAAACTTCCTTATTATAGATAGCCAATACAATGCCAAGAGATAACTTAAGCTAATACAGAAGATCCTCTCCCAAAGATGTGCCACTCTCTCTCTTTCTTCTCCAACTGCAGTTCCGAAACTTGTCTCTCAAATGAGGAAGTGAGGTGTGTCTAAGTGAGGCGCTAGCCTCCTTATTTATATTAATTTGGCACGTGTGAAGTGTCTCTTCACTGGCAGGGCCGACTTCTTAATCTGGGTGGTTATAACCACCTTTATTATATTCTGAGGCCTCTTTAATATATTCTGGGGCTGACTTCTTCTTCTTCCTATTACAATTATATTTTGACCAATCCACAAAAGGGGATTTGGTCTTTTACAATAGCCGACATGATCAATCCACAATGGGAATTGATCCAATGAATAATATATCAAATAATAATAAGAATACACTTTGCAGTTACATTATTTCAACACTCCCCCTTAACAAGAAGGGTATTCTTCAACAACATCAGGTGAGAGAGAGAGGACAACATCATCAACAACATCAAGTGGGTGAGAGGACAACATCATCAATATCATTTTGGAACACTGATTGGCGTATCTATAAATCATCGAAATTTTTCTTCATCGACAACATCATCATTCTCAAAGAAATGCAATCATCATCTACATCAATATGAATTAGTATAAAACTAATACATCATCATCATCACAACACGAGGCTGGCTCATCATAATACAGGACTGGCTTTACGTCACAGCTGTAAGGCTGGAAGCACAATACTCATCTTGCTTTATGTCACAACAATCAAGCTGGAAGCAAGGTACTCATCTTGCTTTACATCACAACAATCAATCTGGAAGCAAAATACTAGACTGGCTTTACGTCACAACTGTCAAGCCAGAAGGACAATACTAGTCTCATCTCAACGTCTTGCTTTATGTCACAACACTTAAGCTGGAAGCAAGATACTAGACTGGCTTTACGTCACATCTGTCAAGCTAGAAGCACAGTACTAGTCTCATCACATCGTCTTGATTTATGTCACAACCATCAGGTTGGAAGCAAGGTACTAGACTAGCTTTATGTCACAACTATCAAGCCAGAATCACAGTACTAGTCTCATCTCATCGTCTTACTTTACGTCACAACAATAAAGCTGGAAGCAATATACTCGTCCTACTTTATGTCACAACAATCAAGATGGAAGCAGGATACTAGACTGACTTTACGTCGTAGCTTTTAAGCCGAAAGCACAGTTCTAGTCTCATCACATCATCTTGCTTTACGTCACAACAATAAGGCTGGAAGCAAGAGATGTCTCATCACAAAAACTACTCCCCCTTTCGAGGAAGGTCCTTTCGGACTATACCGAGCTTATCTCGAAAGTGCTCAAACTTTACACGAGATAGAGGCTTGGTCAACACATCAACAACCTGTTCATCTGTGCTAATGTACTGGAGTTTTAAGGCTCCTATCTGCACCATGTCATGGATGTAATGATATCGAATCTCTATGTGCTTCGACCTGTCATGGAATACATGATTCTCTATCATCTTTATGCAGCTCTGGTTGTCACATAGGATTGTGGTTGCTTCCATCTCCAGGTTAAATAGATCGGTCAACAACTTTCGAAGCCATATAGCTTTGCAGTTGGCAGAACATGCAACAATGTATTCTACTTCCACTATGCTGAGAGTAATGTTGGATTGCTTTCTACTCTGCCATGAGATAATGGCTGATCCCAAACTGAAACAACATCCTGAAGTGATTTTCCTGTCAGAGGTACTTCCTGCCCAATCTGCATCAGTATATCCACTCAATGTGAAATCATGATCTCCATCATAGCTGAGACCACAATCTATTGTACCCTTAAGGTGCCTCATCACATGTTTTGCAACCACTAGGTGAACATGTCTGGGTTCTACCATAAACTGACTCAAGGTGTTCATGGAAAAACAAATGTCTGGTCTAGTGTTCATCAGGTACATCAACGATCCAATAATCTGTCTGTATAGCGTGGCATCAATCAATTCTGACGAAGTGTCGACCAACAGCCTCAGCTTCGTTTCCATGGGTGTATTCATGGGCTTTCACTCTAACATGTCGAATATCTTCAAGATTTTGATTGCATACTTCCCTTGGTTAAGGAAGACCCTCTCTGGATTCTGCCATACCTCAAGACCTGAGAAATAGTGCATTAGGCCAAGGTATTTCATTTCAAATTCTGAGGCAAGTCTCTTCTTACATTCAGTGATGAGATTTTCTTCTCCGGTTAAGAATATGTCATCCACATATAGCAGCAATATCACTGGCTCATCATTCATAACCTTGAAGTAGAGGTTAGAATCTTCTTTACTGTTGGTAAAGCCCAAGCTTGTCAAGAAACTGTCTGTCTGGCCATACCAAGCTGTAGGAGCTTGATTCAATCTGTATAGAGCCTTCTTCAACTTGCAGACACGAGACTTCCTGTCTTCAACTTTAAATCCTTGAGGTTGCTCTATATACACTTCTTCTTCGATGACACCATTTAGGAAAGTTGTCTTTACGTCCATCTGGTGCAACTTCCACTTCATCTTAGCTGCAAGGGATATGATGGTTCTGATCGAAGTGTATCTAGCTACAGGAGTGAATGTCTCTTCATAGTCAATGCCTTCTTTTTGAGAAAATCCACGAGCTACAAATATTTCTTTATACTTCTCAATACTTCCATCAGTAGCATGTTTTATTTTGAAGATCCATTTGGAGGATACCACGTCTTTACTCTTTGGTTTGGGAACTATTTCCCATACATCATTCTTTATTATGGATTGGTATTCCTCTGTCATGGCATGTGCCCATTCTTTCATCTGAATGGTTTCATCAAAGCAGGTAGGCTCCTTCTCTAGGAGGTCACACATCAAAGTCGTATAACTGGAGAATGGATTTGGTCTTTTCACCTGTCTCGTGGTTCCTTGGGGAACAAAATAATTCTCTCCATATTGAATGAGCTCTCTAGCCCAAGTTGGCTTTCTTTTATGGAGGATTGTTATCTGAGGTGGTTCTTGAAATTCTGCCATGTCATGGTCTTCTAGAATTTCCTCATCAAGGAAGTTACGACTTCCCTCACTGGTTTTGCAGCTCTGGGAACCTCCCTTACTGATTCTGCAGTTCTGGGGATTACAGGTTCCTCTTCACGTACTTCTTCAAGTTGGCATCTTCTCAATTTCTTGAGTGATGGATCTTCATCAAAAGTCACATTCCTGCTGATCTCAATGTGGCGGTGACCTGGTATGTAAATTCTGAAGGCCTTGGAGACCTCACAGTGTCCCACAAATATTCCCTTCTTTCTTGAAGGTTCCATCTTGTTTCTCTTCTCTGTCAGAATATGTATAAATACTAGGCAGCCAAATATTTTGAGATGGCTTACCTCTGGCTTCTTTTCAGTGAACATCTCTTCTGGGGTCTTGAACCCAAGTGCACTATGGGGCAATTAGTTTTGCACATATACGGCTGTCATTGCTGCTTCGGCCCATAATCACATAGGAAGATCTTAATCGTGGATCATGGTCTTCACGGCTTCCATTATCGTTCTATTCTTTCTTTCAGCCACACCGTTTTGAGGATTATAGGGAGTAGTGAGTTCCCTCTTGATCCCAACATCTTTACAGAAGTTCACGAACTCTTTTGAGGTGTATTCTCCTCCATTATCTGACCTGAGTATCTTGATATTTATTTTAGAAAGATTCTCTATCAAAGATTTGCATTCCTTGAATTTGTTGAACACTTTATCTTTAAATTTCAAGAGATACAACCAGGTATTACGAGAATAATCATCAATAAATGATACGTAATGTACATACCCACTAATGGAGGACGATGGCATTGGGCCACACCCATTTGAATGAATGAGTTCTAGGACTCCTTCTGCTTTGCTGTCTCTCTTCGGAAAAAGGGTTCTTGATTTTCTTACCTTGTGCACATCCATTGCATACGCCTTCATGGTCAACCTTGAGTTTTGGTAAACCTGTGACCACTTTGCATATGTATGGTAGTGCCTTGTAGTTAATGTGAGCTAATATTCTATGCCAAAGTTCACATGGATTCTCAATGGCGTGGGTCATGGCAGCTTTTGAGTGACCCTTTAGCTTATACAAGCCATTTTCTTCTTTTCCGATGATGATTGCTTCATTTATGGTCTCTCCTTTAGTATGTTTCCTTTTGCAACCTTCACCATAGCTTCCTCAGGGTTATTACTTGTGATCTGGAACAAGGTCAACACAACAACAAGCAAGAGTAATATCCTTTTGATAATATAAATCAATAACACAAACAATCATCACAGTATCTCCTTTAGAGCTATCACTTGTAACTTGTCTGAAGCAAGGATTAAAGGTAAGGAATACAATATGAAATGAGGTCAACACTCTCATAGTGTTGTGATCAAACATTCCTCCATGGAAACCTGTAACTAACACACGAGATTCTTTCTAGAGAGGTGTTAGTTGTATTAGACAAATGATTATGTTAAGCATTTACCTCTATATGCTCACATGCTATCAAGTATGATACTTTACAAAGTCTGTTATCTCAACTATAGTCATCAACTTGTCATGTGTACCTTTGAATCTTATTAACTTGATTAATCAAACCTGGAGCCTTGTCCTCAGGAATGAGTGCTTGCTTTTATTTCGAGTCTCCTTCACTCAAGATGACAAGTGTTGTCTTCAACCTGTCTTTTGCACTAGGACAATATGCTCTTCTTGACAGAGGGTTAGATTAGAGAATAAACTCTATGATATCTACTTTTAATCCATATAATACCTTGATCATGGCTTCAACATGCAACACTGATCAAGATAATGTCATAACAAATAGATGCATAATAGAATAATCACACCTGGGTTGCATCATTCCTCTAAATGTGTTGGATCTTGAGATTCTTCTGGATCTATGGCAAGAGATCCCTTCTCCTGCAAAATACTCTTTAAAGTTTAACCATTTAAACATATGTGAGTACATACCTCTGATAGCATTTGTAGGTGGTGACACCATCTGGCAGCAACGATAATCATTACCAACTCTTAAAAACTTCAAGGGTGTTTGCAACTGGTAGTACGGCTGCAACTGCAACTGGTTTTGAGACTGCAATTGCAACTTAGGGTTTTATGAGGAAACCCTAATTTTTCAAACTTTGAATTTTGAAATTCTGATCCAGGGGATAGATGCACCGAGCTGAGGCGAGTAGGTTGGTGCAGTCAGATTTTTAAAAATCCAACTTTTACCCCCTCAAACTTGATCTTCAAATTTCTGGACTGGTGCTTCTGGTACTTTTGGTACTCTGGTTTACTGGTTTTCTAGTACTTTGTGAAACTAGGGTTTCACTTTCTGGGAGATCTAGCCACTGAAAAGGTGCGCTGAAGGTGCCAAAATGATCCTTGAGGGAGGGAACACTTTTCTATATGGTTTTAGGGCTGAAATACCTCACCAACAAAAAGCCCTAATTTGCATGTACGACAACAATGACATTTTTCACTTTCTCTTGTGAAAGATGCTTTCTTCAGCTTGGCTCTAATACCATGTTAATGTTTAAGCCATTATTATAGTTCTTTGCATTTCAATAGATAACAACAACATAAGACAAGATCAATGAGAAATACACAATCACAAGAGACACAACATTTATCCTGGGAAACCCTCTAGGGGAAGAAAACCCAACAAAAATTCCTTATTATAGATAGCCAATACAATGCCAAGAGATAAATTAAGCTAATACAGAAGATACTCTCCCAAAGATGCGCCACTCTCTCTCTTTCTTCTCCAACCGCAGTTCCAAAAATTGTCTCTCAAATGAGCAAGTGAGGTGTGTCTAAGTGAGGTGCTAGCCTCCTTATTTATACTAATCTGGCACGTGTGAAGTGTCTCTTCACCGGCAGGTCTGACTTCTTAATCTAGGTGGTTATAACCACCTTTATTATATTCCGGGGCCTCTTTAATATATTATGGGGCTGACTTCTTCTTCTGCCTATTACAATTATATTTTGACCAATCCGCAAAAGGGGATTTGGTCTTTTACAATAGCCGACATGATCAATCCACAATGGGGATTGATCCAATGAATAATATATCAAATAATAATAAGAATACACTTTGCAGTTACATTATTTCAACAATAAGTTTAGACCTGGTGACATTTTTTGAACAAGAAAAGTAATGTGAATGGTAGTCTGCATTATTTTTTTGCTTTCATTTTTTTTTGGCATAAATGTACAAGTAGACACACAACTTGAATGAAGTATGTAGGCCAAAGTTTTGTAACCAGACCTCTTACTCTGCAAAAGTTGCACTATGTTTGATGTTTCACTTGTGCTCGTCGATACTTCTTGTGAACTGCAAAGTATGTGTTGCATATGACATCAACATATTTATCATGGCATATATGAATAAATAGCTCAGGATATTTGTTTGGTGAACATACCAAGAGCACAATGTATGAATCTTTACCTTTGGCCTTGTCATTCTGTTGATGTTTGCGATGATTGACTGCTCATGCCCATGTCACTAGTTCAACTTTTTCTGATGAAAACATGTGTACATGAACATCAAAAGGACTAAATAAGCATATGCATTGTATATTGTCCATAATTATTCTGAATGTCACATACTGGCTCGAAGGAGATGCAATATGAAATAGGGTGTCAAGGGATACTCAGGAAACATGAGGACCCGACAGTCAAATTATTTGCCTTAGAAATTTTGACTGCAAAAATGTGTAACATAGAATAGGGAATGATGGGGTCGTCCAGTGGCCAATCTGTATATCGCGGAATCCCCAAAGCTAGAGGCGCAATTTTGAGCCCGCCAACTCGGGAACCCACGATCGAAAAAGTGGCTAAGTATGGAATGAGGAAGCCATCGGTTGGACTCGTGATATAAAAGCATGAGTATAAATGTGAATCCGTGAGTCCGCCAACCCGCGCACCTAGACATTTTTGAAAAAATGACTAAGCAAAACAACCAAAAAACGAAAGTAGAGGGAAAAAAGAAAGGGGAATTCGGTTAAGTATAGAAGAGGGAAAAGAAAAGGATAATAGAGAGTGGGAAAATATAAATGGGGAGGGAAATGTTTGGAAGCAGGAAGTCTCAACAAAGGTCCATTGTTTCCAAATCATCGTTTTCTAGTCCAATAATTTATCCACCTACTCGTTTTGTGTGTTTGATTTACTATCACAATTGGTATACCTTTTCGAAGATTGTACTTCAGCTTCATCTATTGTGGCATATAAGATTTCATCCTCTTGTCCAACTAATCTATTTCTGTCAATGTAGCAATGTAGAAAATACAATGGACATGAAGGTATGTTGGTATGTAAAAAAACATGTAAAAAAATAAATACAGTTCTATTTATTTCAATGTAGCAGGACATAAGTAAAATTGACATGAAGATAAGTTATTATGTAGGAAGATACGTAGTATCTACATACAATAAATTAGGTGCAAAGCAGTAGAACAAATGTACAGACAATAAATGAAATACAAAACAATGGAATATGAAATAATAGTAGAAGCATGCACCTTTGTATCTCCTCTTCTACATTTGTGGTAAAGAGTCCTTCGTCTTCTCCAATTATTCTGTTTGTTTCAATGTGGGAACGCACAAAATACAATGAACATGAATGTAAGCTAGTATGCAAGTGAAAACACGTAATATGTACATACAATAAATGAGAATCAAAGGAATAGAGTGAAAGAGAGTTAGAAGCATGAACCTTTGTTTTTCTTGATCCATGGTTGTGATTATATAGAATTTTTCCTGGCCAAAATATATTCCAAGCCAAAAAATATTAAGAAGTTGAATGTCGTAGTTGAATGATTTGGTTTTGTGCAACAAAGTATCCAGATATTCTTTGAGACATGGAAATATAATTTTGTAATATCTTTGATGTATATTTCATAATTCAAGTACAAGACAAATTGTATCGTGGTCAGACCAGTCTGTGTATAAGATAAATAGGTTGTATTGTGATATGGGCACATTTCACCATATATGGTCAATAAGTGCGTTTTGTACACATTTTATTTTAACCAAAAGAAAGCGGACATTGTAATTGCACATGTAGTTTTCCAATTGTTTTGTTATGGCACTATTTTGTAGCATGTCAACACTGAAGTATCGTAGAATGATAATGGTTTCGTTCAGATGCAAATGGTGTAATGCATTTGAAAAAACATTCATCATGTTAGCAATGTTGTACGCGGAGTAGCATAGAGATTGAATATTGCAATTTGCATTTCACATAAGACTACTCTTGCTAGCACCATCTCAACATCTTTTTCTTCTACAAGAACATTTTGCAAAGGCATGTAGGTATGGTTCAGAGTTTGGAGAAAAATTTGGAGAAAAATTTAAGAGCAGGAGGGAAAGATATGCCAATTTTGTGCAATTTTGTCGTAGCTTAGGCACCATTGTACCATACCTAGCCCTTCTACACCTATCTGAAGTTTTCTTCTACAAGAACATCCTGCAAAGGCAACAAGCTTGACATCATATTTTTCATGCGAAAGATACAGGTTCGATTCCCATACGGGATAGACACTAGATTTCCACTTCGTCACACACAACAAAGGACCGGGATTTGCAATGCTAGAAAAAATGACAGTCAGAGTTGTGCACACGACATTGGCATGCACATGGTGCAGAGCCTCAGGAATAAATTGGAGGAAAATTTAAGAGCAGGAGAAAAAGATATGCCAACATCTATGGAAAGTCTACAGGATAAGAATGATGAATACATACTTAAACATTCATACTTGCAAAATGAAAACAATGAATAGTAAACAACAAATATGAATGAACATATGCTGTTGAAACTTACTTGTTAATGATGAACGACAGAACCGCAGGTCCAATTGCAGGTGCAGGACTTGAACCCTGCAAAGTGCAAAAAACAACTCTAATTGTCGGTGTAAGACCCCAACCTTGCAAAGTCGAAGCAAACAAAAGCAAACAACAAACAACAAACAAGTGAGAAAGCACCAACAGGTCCAACTGCAGGTGCAGGACCTCAACCTTACAAAGTTGAACCAAGCAACAACAAGCAACAACCGACGAAACAACGAACAAGCAGAAACCAATGAACCATTAAACAATATATGTATCTTCAATGATGACTAAATTGCATTCCAAGCATAGAAGAAATTTGAAACATATGATGACCATGCGAGTGGAAATACTTAAGCATTCTTATTTGCAAACTGCAAATAATAAACAACAAAGAACGAATACGAATGAAACTATGGTATCGAAACTTACTCAGCAACGATGAATGACATAAGCTCATGTCGAATTGTGGGTGCAAGACTTGAACCCTGCAAAGTGAAAAAACATCTCCAACTGCGGGTGCATGACCTCAACCTTGCAAAGTTGAAGCAAACAAAAGCAAGCAACAAGCACCAATAGGTCCAACTGTAGGTGCAGGACCTCAACCTTGCAAAGTTGAACCAAACAACAAACATCTACCAATGAACCAACGAACTAGCGAACAAGAAGCAACCAGTGAACCAATAAACAATATATGTATCTTCAATGATGACTAAATTGCATTCCAAGCATAAGAGAAGTATGAAACATATGATGGCTATGCGAGTGGTGGTGGACAACAATATTGTCCAAATTCACTGCAACATTGTATAGAAAAATTAGAGGAAAAATGTACTGTGAGAAGCCTATTTAAGTAAACATTTAAGGTTGTCAGGCTTGTTTAAGGGCCTCGTGCTATGCAAACATTTAAGCTGTCAGGCCTGTTTAAGGGCCTCACGCTATGTAAACATTTAAGCTGTCAGGTCTATTCAAGTACCTCAAAAAGAGTGTCAATGCTCAAAACTTTCGGTATGTAAACATTTCAATACAAATATAAATAATAAAAACATTAAAAAAGAGCGTCGATGCTCAAAACTTTCGGTATGTAAACATTTCAATACAAATTAAAAAATTAAAAAAAGAGCGTCGATGCTCAAAACTTTGGATATCTAAACATTTAAAACATTGAGAATAATGAAGCTTGCAATAAGACTTCAAATCTATTCTCCAATGAGATGATGACATATAAGGTTTTTTTTATTATATAAAAAATAATGTTTTTAGTTCTATAGTTCGAACAATAGAGATGATGTGAAAATAGACATATTAATATGAAGTCAACAAATTATTGATCACTATAATCCTTCTACACCTTCGACAAAGACTAATAAAGTATTCAGTTTAGAATTTGAAAGGTGCACGTACCTCAAAATTATAAAGATTATTTTTATTGATTTTTTTTTATTATATGGAAAATTAGAAATGATAAATTGTGGGTATCATATTTAGGACAAGAAAATGCAATGCGTGCCTCTTGTTACTACCATTTTCACATTAAATATGCCCTTGAATTTGAAATGCGCACGTGCTTCAAAACTATTTTTAAAATGGTTTATTTTTATTTTATAAGGGTTAAGTTGAGATGAGAGGACTACTCGATTAAGTGAATCTAGCCCCTCTTCTAATTTCTGTTTTATTGCTTTTCTTTAATCTTATAGTATTTTATTCCTTTTCTTTAATCTTATAGTATTTTTGCTTTGTTATTTTACTTCTCTTGTTATTATTTAATTTCTATTTTAAAATTTTTTATTTGGTTTTTATTTCATTTAGTTCTTAAATAATTTTATTTTATGTTTTTCCAAAACAAGATTGATATTGAGTTTTATTTTAAAATTTATACGAGTTGAAATCTTCAAAGATCATTAAGGATAATAGTTTTCCTTTGATATTACTTATGTTTTGTATTATTCCGTTAACTAATGCATTGTAACATTTTTAAATACAAAGTATGTTTGCTTTTTTTTTTTTTAAATATATATTTTTCTTTATAAATAAAAAATTGACAAATTTACATGTTTTCTAAAAAAAATCATTTTAAAATTAGAAAAAAAAATGTCATAAAATATTTTCTTAAAAATAA
>JZKD02S1642935.1:58656-95413 GCA_000966675.3 Picea glauca
ATGGGTCCACATATAAAACCCAACAACCACATAAAAACTTATGCCAATCATGTGCCAAAATATCCAAAATATGAGCCTCACAAACTGGGTCCACATTGATATCCTAGGTCCACATGGATCCACATATAAATCCCAACAACCTCATGGGAACATCACAACTTGATAGTAGAGCATACAACAACATCCCAACCTTACGACAACATCACAACCTTATAACATATCTTGAGAATAAGAAATACCTTAAGAGAATCCCTTAGATTTCTCTTGCACACCAGAAGACACCCCAAACACATTGTGCACAATTCATAATTGATCTCTTTCTTGGTTACTCAAAAAATGTGAAATTATATCATGTATTTATAGTAATTTTGTCCCCAAAAATTAGCCGAGCCGACCTCAATTTTCTGACTGGATTGTTGGATGGAAAAATTCATATCTGCTCATTTCTAGGGAGTTAGAGGGAATTCCATATACCGTTGGAAAGGTCCCAGAATAATATTTCCATCCATGTAACTTGTGCTTCCATTTGAACTATTTACATAGGGTAAAAATTCCCTCAAATATAGGGTATCAAATTGACCACAAATAATACTTTCAACAATCTCCATCTTGTAATCTTGATCTTGGGAATCTGTAGGCTTCTTCACTTGACTGTAGAGGCTTCTTGAAAACACCTCCAAGGCTTCTTCAAAGCATATTTCCATGAGGGACATGCTTAAATCTACGTCATAAGGGGACCATTTTGGAGACTCCTTCAAGTAAACCCATAGGATTCTTCATGTTGATCACTAATGAATGACTTTGACATCAATGACAACACCATTCAACAATATCCCCTTTTGTCATTGATGGAAACACTCATATTCCCCCTATCATCATGCTCCTGATATTTCTCTCCCCCTTTAACATCAATGACAAAGGGTAACTCTTATCTTTGGGGATGGTTCCCCTGAACTCATGGCACTCAATAGTATTTCACTGTCCTTTTCTGTGTTCTTATCATTTCCTTCCTTGTTATAGTCCTTGGAGCTATTTTGTGTGACTTCAATGCTCTTTCTCTAGGATGTATATGTTGTTTTGTCTTCTTGTTGTTGTTTCAACCAATCTTCCTGAGTCTTATTCTCGGATTTCACATCTTCGGGAATCAAACTTAAGATTGTATCCCTGATCACATATTTTACTGACACTAAGGAGATTATTCTTCAAATATTCAACTAGTAAGACATTTGTTTCTTTTACATTTCCACTTCCAAGGCTCACTACACATTTTCCAAGTATTTTGGCATAGGAGTCATTTCCAAATGCAACACTACAAATTTTTCTTTTTTTTAAGCTGATGAATTTGTTTTGGTCCCCACTCATGTGTGTTGAGAACCCACTATCTATGTACCATTCATCTTATTTATTTTCAGAAAGCAATGCTAATCGAAAATCTTCCTTGTTTGGATTCTATTTCCTTTCCCATACTGTAGTTGGTTTTATGATAGGAGCATCTTCTTTCATATTTCTGCAATCTCATGCTTTGTGACCAATATTATTTCATTTGTAGCATACAATGTTTTGATCCATCAATGGGTCAAATGGATTGTAATTTCTGTTGGCAAATCCATGAGCATTTCTAGATCTAATATTTACATGATTGTCCTTTGGATATCCATAATCATTTATGTTTCTCATATAGTTGTTTCTTGCATTGATTTTACAGTGAATTTCTTTGTGTCAAAATTTTCTGCAAGCATAACAATGACCAAGAAAAATACTCTCATACCTAGTAGAAAAGGACCTTGTTGGTGTCTCACCCCTTCTAAATTCCAATCTTTTGTTCCAGTTAGAGGTGTCATGCTATTTTTGTTCTTCAACTCCCTTTTGTTTGTTGATTCCACTTCTTAAGGCATTTGCATAGTTTCTAGAATTTACTTCATCTTCCCTATCTATTTTATTAGTGTCTGTTGTCTTCAAACTATTGTCATATCCAAGTCCTGTCATATCGGTAGGTGATCTCTCTTTACTAATAATTTCATCTAACTTTTCAGTACTTATTTCAAATTTCTTGTAGTAATTCAAATTTTCCATTGTCAATATCGTCTCTTTTCTTGTGTGATCCAATTCTGCTTTTAATTTATCGTAATCTTCAGTATTCTTGGCTTTATCTAACTGCTCCTTCAAGATGTCAATTGTCTTTTCAAGCTCATGATTATCTTCTTCACAATTTTTCAATTTTTTTTTTAACTCTCTATTTTTCTTTCCAAGCTTGATATTTTCTTCTTCAACATGCTTCAATTTTTCAATATTTTCTTCATCTTCATGTTCGCTTTCTATGATATCTTTGCTTCATCGAGAAGATTCGATGTTTTTTCTTCTGTCTCAACATCAGACTCTTCTTCAAAATTGATTTCATCTTTTTTAGAATTTTGTGGTCATCATTATGAGTTTCTCGAGTTATGAAGAGAACTTCCCTTACTTCTCCATCATTTTCATCTAAAGAATTGTTGTCCTCCTTGGAGTAAAGACTCTTTTTCTTGTGAAGCTTTTATTTTCTTCAAAGGAAATTTCTTAGCATAGTGTCCTATTATACCACAATTGAAGCATTTAAAAGGTAAATTACCTTTGTATTTTTCAGTTCCCCTCTTGAGCCTCCTTACGAAATATGCCTCTTCTTCATCTGATTCATCGCATGGTCTTTCTTCTAGCCCGTGTTATTTGTTCCTTGTTTTCTTCGTGGATTTAAAATTTGCTTCTCTATTTGGATGTCCATTTTCTATATCTGTTCTCATTTCATATGTTGTGAGGGTCCCATATAGTTCATCCATTGTCATTTTGGTCAAATCCCTAGTTTCTTCAATGATTGAGACCTTGGAATTGTAACACCCCTGTTTCCCCCATCTTGTAATTAATCATAAAATAGGATTTACCATGCTAAGGCATGTGGATAGTGTAAATGTATTATTTTTTGAGTTTCCAATAACTGAATGTGGGGGTGAAGCCTTGAAAGTACTGGCCATGATATCACTAGAGGAAAGAATGTGAAAACTATAAGGGAGGGTCATTATATCAAATAACCCCAAATTCCCTTGATGAGGATAATAAACCTCCTTCAGATCCCAAGGAGAGAAATTAGTTAATGAAGAAAGTACTAGTGGTTGAATTATCAACCACTCCCATGAATGGAAGCATGGCCAAAACTGAAGAATGTTAGCCCGAAGTACCACCGGGTATGACATGCCAAGATGACCGGAGTTCCCTTCTGACAGAAGGAACAGGATGGGTCGAGAACCATCCTGGAAGAAAGATATGCAAATGGATAAGGAGAATGCACGAATCTCTCCCACGGATAATGAAGAGAAGTCCACAAGCTTGATTTTGAGTGAGCATATGAAAAACCTCGCTGAGGCCATAACAAAGAAGAAAATATCTGAAAGTTTGTAGAGAACAAAACTCGAGCAGAAGCTGAAGTAAAGAAAGAATCCTTGAGAACTGTGAGAGTTCCCTGGTGATATCATGGCTTGGCATGGGGGTGACCAAAGTGTTGAGAATGAATGCCTCTAAGCCTATGGTCGGGTGGAAGGACGAACACCCACAGTCAGTTAGTTGGATACCACATGTAATAGATAAGTAATCACATATCTTGTGTATTTAAGTGGTACTGTGAATTAAAGGTGGGTATCCTATGAATGTTGCAAGGATGGATATGTTTGCTTAATGATTTATACTGTATCCCTTTTTGCGTCTGCTTGATTGTGTAATTAGGAAAGTAGGAAATTATATGGATTGGACATGTTTTATACTCGTAAATGCTTGCGCCCTATGGTGGCTTAAGCTAGAGCCATGAACTGTGAGTTCATCGACCTTGGACACAGTTTCATGTATGCATGTCGACCCTCCTAGTTGTTTTGAGTCCCTTGGAGGAAGGAGTATGCTAAAGATCAGGAGAGATAGTGCACGTATGCACAGGCTCTCTGCGAGGCAAGCAGAGATCGAGAACCACTTAAGTTCTAGAGATTAAAGAATGAGCGTAAGGGGTGCGCAGAAGAATTCTTCCAAGCGGAAGAAAAACCATTGGATTGGGAGGATGCGTGGCAAACGATCTGCCATTTCAGAGAAATCACTCTGGAATAAACGAGAGTTTGAGAATTGAAACTCCAGAAGGCCGATCTTGAAGAGAAGATCATAGCCACACATCTAAAGGGACAGGTGTAAGTAGATATTCCATTTCGGAAGATTGTCATATGGAGAAAAGTAAATATTTGAGAGTTGAAAACTCCGAAACCCGAATCGCGAAACAAATCATGTCCGTTGATTTGAAAGGGTCAGATCTACTCTGCAAGTTCGAAAGGGAAATATCTGAGCCGTCAGTTTAGAAGTACCATCAAGATTGTGATATCAATGGTCACGTCGCATTGCGGGGACAGATGGTTTATGAACTTTAAAAAGTTGAGGGCAGGCCGCAATTGAGACCACAATATTGACAAAAGGACACATGGTGGCTTGTGGTGAATTGCGGGGCGAAAAAAAGTTTGGTTCCAAACCACTCCTGGTCGCACTCGCAATCACATAATTGGCGTTCGGTTGTAACCCGTGGTCATATGCAATGGTCGCCAAGAGAAAAGGGGCTAACACCAACACCGAGACTTCACTGAAGCACGAAGGAGAAGGTCGCAGGTATCATAAGACCTGCACCAGAGGTCGAAAGGGCTTGTGTTTGATTAAGAGGTGAGACTATCAAGGTCTCAAAGTCTTGTTTGACTTAGAGAACTAAAGAATCTTGACCAAAGGGTCGGGTTGAGTCCCAAACTTTCCAAATTAGAAATCCTAGATGGAGAATCTATCCATTAAGAAAATAATTTTTTTTTACGCCCCACCATGGGTGTGTTACAAATTGGTATCAAAGCATGGTTACAACACTTGGCCTACTTGGGCTCATGTATGAGTCGTGTAAGGAGATATTTTTATCTGCATTTACTCCTTGAGAACAAGGATTGCAAATTGAACTTGTGATTTTGGGAATTCTTGTTGAATCTCAACAGAATAATTTCTTTAGCCCTTGTCAAAGTGATAACTACTTTTACCAGAGTAGGGATATTCTAATTAACATTTATAATAAGGATTGAATGTGGATAGCTGAAGGTGGCAGGGTTCTGTCAAGAGCAGCTGAAGCCCGAAGGACATATGACTTGGTGTTCGTAACATTGCTTCTAAGAATGAACAATTGGAACTTAAGGCACTGATGATGGCGGATTATGTAATGGTTAATAACTTTGTGGGATTAAAGAATTTGATAGGATCAGGTAGGATCCCTGGAAATTATAGTTATTGCTTTATATTAAAATTGGATTATATAACTTGTCATGACTAGAGAAAATTGAGATGGGTAAAACCCTATGGACTCTGAGGCAAGAAGGTTTTCTTGCTAGATGTTGTCACATAAAGAGGAAAGTGACCCTGGTTGGTTATTTCCTTGGGAGAAGGCAACATCAATACGAGATATGACTGTGAGATTAGTCCTGGAAGTGACTGAAATCTCAAACTAAAGGACACTAATGATGAAATTAAACTATCAAGCGAGTGCATGAGGTAAAAAGGTGCAAGAGATGCACCTACTTATACACGAATGTGTATACATGATCATAAGGATGATTGGAAGATCCTTGGGAAAAGGATATAGAAGCCTGATATGTCCATGTGTGTGAATGACATGGAAAAGGTGCAAGCAATAAGCTAGAATGATGAATACTTATCCATGTTTAATTATGCTTGAGTGCATGGGTTTAATGCATTATGGAGCTTCCTAATATGAAGGCTAATATTAATACTAGTTAGGTATGAATGATATTAAACGTGCAAGTGATGCACATGTATGATGTGAGAGTATAGTTATAGGTACAATATGGTTTCCCTGATGAGTGAAATATAAAACAAGAATTGCTCTTGCCCATAATAAATGAATACTATGGATGCATGGCTGACTCCATTTCGAAGAGTCATGAAAGTTCTATCCCAAATAATAGATTGAGGGGGAATGTATTTCCTTTCCTTAGGAAATACTAATATAATTAGCTAAAAAGGGTAAATGAGCAAATGTTGTCATAATAAGAGGCAAGTGATTATGCCTTTGAGGATCACAGGAGAAGGATTGTGAACAATAATGAGTCGATTGATCTTAAAGGTAAAGATGTAGTTGGGTTGTGAAACATACCTATGACCGCTATAGGCAGGTTTAGGATTATGAAAATGGTTAAGTACATCATGGATGTAAGTTAACAAAACTAAAGTATGTATGGATACATAATTTGGGTACATGGAAAAGGTGCATGTTTATATTCCTTATGGAATATTGGGTAAACCGCTAAAGCTAACTCAAGGCCGAGTCCATCACATATAGTGATGGACGTGCAATAAGGAAGTTGCATGCTGAGGGAGTTTCCTGTGGAAGAACTGTGTGAAAAATCTGTCAGGAGGACAGAGTCACAACCTTAGTAACTACTGAGACACTGAGCAGTGAGCTACAAGCTTATATATATATACACCAGAATCTTGGATTACATTTTGAAAAACATCATGTAAGGAATAGAAGACTAATAAATGAATATTGACCATTCTGATAACCGAATGGTAATGTGCAGGATGCACAGGTTCATGATCCATTATGAACAAAAGAAGAAGAAGAAGAAGGGTTTGCTATTAAAGCATGCTTTTGTATTCCAAAAAGGTTAAGGTGAGGCCTAACCAAGTCTGCTCAAGGAAAAGAGTAGGAAGATCCCAACATGGAGTAAATTGCAAAGAAGTGAAAAGACAGTGAGGCAATAGAAATAACTTAGCTGGGCCGAAAAGTCTCAGGCGATGTAGAGAGAATTTGAAGAAGGGGAGAACCATAACTCCTTTCTTTATATGTGTTATGTTTCCTTTGGAATAAGAAAACTGATTTACTAATGAAAGTAAATGTTTTGACACCAGAGTGATGAGGATTGTATTACTGCAGAAACCGTTGAGAATTGTCGGTATTTCACTCATAAAAACATTAAGGATAATGTGATGAAGTGCATACATATATGCTAGGACATGTCTGAAAATGTTTTATTAATTTAAATTCTATGGTACTTGCATTTTTAATTTACATGACAACTAATGTGTTTATGATGTATGTCATGTGTAGAAAAAAATAGATTGGAACTGTTGATAAAGACAGTTTCCAATAACAAACAACCTCAATCAGAGGATGACTATGAGAAGGTTCTTGTTGAAAGATTGTTGAAGGGACTTTAAAAGTTCCCATGGAGCACCACTAATGGGATAATATCAGAGGGGGTGCTAACAACCAAATCCGGTATAAAAATTTTCATGCCTATGTGGCACAAGGTATGAAGGGATTGGGTAAGAATCCCTTCTGAAATGTTTTACGATCTTAATGTTATGTATGGAATGTTGAAAGACATTTGTATGCCTTGGATACCCAAGTAGGGTATGATTCAGGAAGGATAACCTTAATGATGGAGGTGTGAACATCTGGTAGTAAAGACTGATTGTAATCCTTAGAAGAATTCATGAACTGATATGTCATGAATACATGGACCAATCAAGGAACAATTGGAAACAAAAGTGCTCATAGATGGCACACTGCATGGAATGCATTGAGGGAACACATGTTGCATAAGATGGAAGACAATGGATTTTTCAGTAAGAAAGGAGGACCTTCCAATGTTTTGCTTACATTATGTAAGCATTGAAGGAAAACTAATCTAGGTGGCCATGAGTGTTGGCACCCTGGTTATTAATGGAGGAAGAATGATTAAAGGCATTCATGTGAAACTTTTGAATTTCATGTGTAGTGATTTGGGAATCGTGATCATCTTGTTGCTAGAAGCATAGTCCTGTTGTAACAATGAATGAGAATGAATAAACCATATGGTGAAAATCTTGGCTAAGCTCCAACACACCATGACAAAGTATTTGTCGTAAAGTGTGGGAAACTTAAAATCAATGCAAAGGTGCATTGGATATGAATGTGGCCATGAATCTTGGCACATTCATTAAGGTCAATTGATATCTGAATTATATTCTGAAAAAAATTGGTAGGCTGAAATGATGCATAGGTAAGGGATAATGTATCCTTTTGCTTTGTATCATTGAATATATGAAAATGACTTGGACTGTTAGTATGCTTGATTTTGAAAAGGTAATGTGCATGGAAACTAACAATTTGTTTGGCTGAGGAATGTTGAAATTGCAGGAGGAAATGGGTCTTGGATATGGTAGTATTGTAAGCCCATAAGGAACACCAATTGCCTACTGAGCCAAACTGCAAGGAATGGTATTTCCTTTCTAAGAAAGTGAATTTTATTGTTAGTATGCACAATTCTGAAATTGTTTGTGATGATGTTATAAAGGTGCAATAAAATGTATGTGCATGGAAACTAACAATTTGTTTGGCTGATTGAAGTTGAAAGTGCAGGAAGCAAAGGAGTATTGAATATGGTAGCGTTGAAATCCATAAGGAAGACCAATTTCCTGCTGAGCCAAACCACCGTGGGAAGGAAAGTCCCATAATTATGAATCTGTTTCCTATGCGAAACAAATATGAAAACAAAATGTGGAATTTGGATATCTGTGGGTCACAAATTTACAAGAAAATTTTGAATTTAAAATTTATGATGATGTCTCGTGATTTTTTATATGTCTGTGATACGGGTGAGAAAGAGTATAATCCGATCGCATGAAATAAAGATTGAGTCGGGAAAAGGAGAGTAACCTTCGTCCTTATCTATGATTGAGTCAGAAGAAGGAGAGTAACCTTTGTCCCTAACTTTAGCTGAGACGAAAGGATGTCAAGCTATAAAAGCATGAAAAATGGCTACTGTTGAGACATGAGAACCCCGTGGTAAGCCATGCTCGCCTAGAATATATTGTGTTGAGGTAACACAAGCTGGAGGGATGCCTAGACAGAGCAAGTCTGAGGGAAAACTCGACTGTAAGACTCAACAGAGTCTCTGGAATTCTTTCTGTTTGACAAAACCTTGGAAAGGCAAGATGGATCACCCGAGGGACTGTATAACAGAGAAGGGGATGCCTGAGCCTAGGCCTGGAGGGTAAGTGACCGCAAGGAAGAGGAGACCTTAATAGTTCTTGTAAACTGTTGATCGGGATCATGCACACGATGGGTAGTTCTTCCCATGTGAGAAAACCTTGACAAGGCAAGATGGATCACCCAAGGGACCGTATAACAGAGAAGGGGATTCCTGAGCCTGAGCTTGGAGGGTGAGTGACTGCAAGGAAGATGAGACCTTAATATTTCTTTTAAACTATTAATCGGGATCATGCACACGATGGGCAATTCTTCTTGTGAGAGAAAACCTTGGCAAGGAAAAATGGATCACCCGAGGGACTGTATAGCAGAGAAGGGGATGCCTAAGCCTAGGCCTGGAGGGTGAGTCACAGCAAGGAAGATGAAACCATGATAGTTTTTGTAAACTATTGAATTGGGATCATTCACCCAATGGGTATTTCAAGGAAAAACAATGAGCCTGGATAACAAAAGAACCATGTGGATACAAATCCACAAACTGCACAGATAATTATTGTGCTAAGATTATGAAATTTTCCTAGAAATTTTTTTAATGCAATGTTTTTGCATAAGACTATGATTAACGTTCTTGTTGTCCAAGAATTATTGAAACCAGGTGACCAAGATTAAAGGTCTGAAAAAGGACCTGACTGAGGAAGAAGGATCAATATTTTTGAAACAACTAAATGAGAAAGGCATGACAAATGTTTTGAGAAAGAACACCGAGGACGATGTTCCTTTAAGGGGGAGGGAATTGTAACACCCCTATTTCCCCCAGTTTGTAATTAGTCATAAAATAGGATTTACCATGCTAAGGCATGCGGACAGTGTAAATGTATTATTATTTGAGTTGCCAATAACTGATTGTGGGGGTGAAGCCTTAAAAGTATTGGCCATGATATCACTAGAGGAAAGAATGTGAAAACTATAAGGGAGGGTCATTATATCAAATAATCCCAAATTCCATTGATGAGGATAATAAAACTCCTTCGGATCCCAAGGAAAGAAATCAATTAATGAAGAAAGGACCAATGGTTGAATTAGCAACCAATCCCATGAATGGAAGCATGGCCAAAACTGCAGAATGTCATCCTGAAGTACCACTGGGTATGACAGGCCAAGCTGACCAGAGTTCCCTTCTGACAGAAGGAACATGATTGGTCGAGAACCATCCTGGAAGAAAGATATACAAATGGATAAGGAGAATGCGCGGAGCTCTCCAGTGGACAATGAAGAGAAGGCCGCGAGCTTGATACTGAGTGAGCATCTGAAAAACCTCACCGAGGCAATAACAGAGAAGAAAATCTCTGAAAGTTTGCAGAGAACAGAACCCGAGCAGAAGCTGAAACATAGAAAGAATCCTTGAGAACTGCGAGAGTTGCCTGGTGATATCATGGCTTGGCACAAAATATGCCAGACTGCTAAGAATGAATGCCTCTGAGCCTATGGTCAGGTGGAAGGAAGAACACCCACAATCAATTAGTTGGCTAACACCTGTAATAGATAAGTAATCACATATCTTGTGTATTTAAGTGGTTCTGTGAATTAAATTTGGATATCCTATGAATGTTGCAGGGATGGATATGTTTGCTTAATGATTTATACTGTATCCCTTTTTGCATCTACTTGATTGTGTAATTAGGCAAGTAGGAAATTATATGGATTGGGCATGTTTTATACTCGTAAATGCTTCTGCCATGTGGTGGCTTAAGCTAGAGCCATGAACTGTGAGTTCGTCGACCTTGGGCATAGTTTCATGTATGCATGTTGACCCTCCTAGTAATTCTGAGTCCCTTAGAGGAAGGAGTCTACTAAAGCTCATGAGAGATAGTGCATGTATGCATAGGCTCTCTGCGAGGCAAGCAGAGACCGAGAACCACTTAAGTTCTAGAGATTAAGGAATGAGTGTAAGGGGTGCATGGAAGAATTCTTCCAAGTTTTACGTTCAAGAGAAAGAGTGCAAAGCTCTTAATCCTTTCAGAGACAAAAAAGATTAGGAAGAATAACAAGTTTGAAGTATCTAAAGGGAAGGTTCCTTTGTTCGGAAGATGAACGAACGAGAACTGTTCGGGAAGAGCCAAGGTCCATTGTGATCATTGGATATGGGAAGGAGTACGGGAGTCAACCCCTTGAGTCCTTCAGAGTTTGCAAGTTTGGTGAATTGAGAAATTTCATCGTAAAGGAAGTAAAAATCCCTGAAGTCCCGAAGTTAATCTAGACCTTAGATCTGAGGATACCCTGGAGCCATCCAGACCGCCAAATATATGAGGTAATCAGTCCGACGCTGACCAACTTCGAGAGATTTCAATCATGGAGTGATTCAACCTCCTGAAGTCTCGAAGTCCATCCTAGCCATTGGTGCCAAGAGACACGTGGCACTAGATCCTTCGCTTCGAAGGTTTAGTGCTTCAGAGGAAAATGGATTGTGTGAAGCGAGAACTCCTGAAGGTCAAAGTGCCAGAGTTCATCTTGACCGTTGATAGTAGGGGATGTGTGTCCGAAGATTTGACACTCTGGGAGGATTACACTCCAGAGGTTTGTGTTGGTGAGCACGTTGATATTCTTGAAGCGCAGAGCCCCAAAGTGATTTGTAGATGTCGATTCATGGGAGACACCCATCGATAGATCATGAACTTCGGGTGAAAGCCTTTCGGGAGAAGGTGAGTGTGGAAAGGTAGAAACTCCCTAACGTCAAAATCCTGAAATAAACAATGACAGTCGATCGCTAGAAGGGCTTGTGGAAACATATAATGAAGTCCGGGAGAACATGAAGAAGAAGAGTTTGAAATCGCCGAAGCCCGAACAACCAAAGCAGTTGGGAACCATCGATCTGCAGGAGGAAACATGTCATCAAATCGTGGACTCTGGGTAAAACCGTTCTGGGAGAAACAAAGAGTGAGGAAAACTAAGATTTGAGATCTCAGAAGTCCATAGACCTGAAGGAGATCTTGATCGTTGATCGAGAAGGGAGTTGAAGTACCATTGATCTGGTTGAAAGGGCCAACGTCCTGAAGTGGAAGTAGAACCGTTGGATTGGGAGGATGCATGGCAGACGATCTGCCATTTCAGAGAAATCACTCTGGAATAAACGAGAGTTTGAGAATTGAAACTCCCGAAGGCTGATCTTGCGAAGAATATCATAGCTGCACATCTAAAGAGACAGGTGTCAACAGATCTTCCATTTCGTAAGATTGTCATACAAAGAAAAGTAAATATTTGAGAGTTGAAAACTCCGAAACCCGAATCGCGAAACAAATCATGTCTGTTGATTTGAAAGGGTTATATCTAATCCGCAGGTTCGAAAGGCACAAATTTGAGCCTTCAGTTCAGAAGTACCATCAAGATCATGAGATCAATGATCACGTCGCATTGCGGGGATAGAAGGTGTTCAAACTTTAAAAAGTGAGGGCAGGCTGCAATCGAGACCACGATATTGACAAAAGGACATGTGGTCGCTTGTGGTGAATTGCGGGGCGAAAAGCAGTTTGGTTCCAAACCACTCTTAGTTGCACCCGCAATCGTGTAATTGGCATTCGATCGTAACCTGCGGTCATTTGCAATGGTCGCCAAGAGAAAAGGGGCTAACGCCAACACTGAGACTTCACTGAAGCACGAAGGAGAAGGTCACGGGTATCATAAGACCTGCACCAGAGGCCAAAAGGGCCTATGTTTGATTAAAAGGTGAGACTATCAAGGTCTCAAAGTCTTGTTTGACTTAGAGAACTAGAGAATCTTGACCAGAGTGTCAGGCTGAGTCCTAGACTTTCCAAATTAGAAATCCTAGATGGAGGATCAGTCCATTAAGAAAATATTTTTTTTTTTATGCCCCACCATGGGTGTGTTACATACATCATATCTCAAAGGAAGTGCTCTCAACACTTTCTATACAACCAAGGATTCTTTGACTTCTTCTCCTAATATTCTTATGGAATTGACAAATTCATCTACTTTGAGTAAATAGGTTGCAATATCTTCTTTTTCATTCATTTCAAATTTTCAAACTGTGTTTTGTGTCGTTGAAGCTTAACCTGCTTGAATTTCAGATTATCTTCATAAATATTTTGAAGTTTATCCTAAACCTATTTAGTTGTGTTGCAACCCATCGCCTTGCTAGAAACAATTGGTGTCAATCCACTTATGATAACATGCCTAACCTTCAAATTACAATTCATTTATTTCTTCTCATTTGAATCAGTTGGAGTATTTTTTGGAACTTTATAGGCATTGAAAACTGAGAGCCATATATCCACTCCTAAATCTTTCAAGGAAGTTTGCATTATGTTGCTCCAATATGCATAATTGTTTCCATAAAATGGTGAAATCCCATTTGGAATGTGGCCTTCCATTTTTTCTCACGATCCTCCTTCCAGTGATTATACTATTTTGAAGGTAACCCTCTCTGATACCAATTGTTGATACTGAGGGGGCAAGGGTGAATCAATATCAATTATAATTTATCACCTTTTAAAAACTTTAATTTTTCAATCAAATAAATTCCTCCCAATATATAGTAAAGATCATAAGAACAAATGACAATGCACAACAAATTGACAAGGAAATCCAAATGGAAGAAAACCACATAATGCTTTTCTGATATAATAACAAGATTACATTAATAGGAAGTTATAACTTCCAAGATTCTCCATCTCCAACTGGAAGGAGGAACCAACCTGAAGGAAGCTACAACTTCCTAGATTCTCCATTTCCAACTGGAAGGAGGCTCCAACCCCCTTTCTTCCATCCTAAAATATGTATATAAAAGAATCAACCTCTTCACTGTCACTGTCACTGTCATTGTATTTTTCAGTATCAGTGATACATCATCATCATCCAACTGGGTCCACATAGATATCATAGGTCCACATGGGCACACATATAAAACCCAACAACCACATTAAAACCTATGCCAATCATCTGTCGAAATATCCAAAATACGAGCCTCACAAACTGGGTTCACGTAGAGATCATAGGTCCACATGGGTCCACATATAAACACCAACAACCTCATGGAAACATCACAACTTCATAGTATATCATACGAAAACATCACAACCTTATAACATACCTTGAGAATAAAAAAGACCTTAAGAGAATCCCTTAGAATTTTATTGCACACCAGAAGACACCCCAAATACCTTGTGCACACCTCATACTTGATCTCTTGCTTGGTTACTCAAAAAATGTGAAATTCTATCCTGTATTTATAGTAATTCTGTCCCCTAAAATTAGTTGATCCGACCTCAATTTTTTGGTTGGGTTGTTGGATGAAAAAATTCACATCTCCTCATTCCTAGGGAGTTAGAGGGACTTCCATATACCGTTGGAAAGGTCTCAGAATAAGTTTTCCAACTATGTAACTTGTGATTACATTTGAGTTATTTATATAGGTTAAAAATTATTTGAAATATAGGGTATCCAAATTGACGACAAATAATACTTTTAACAATCTCCATCTTGCAATCTTGATCTTGGACATCTATAGGATTATTCACTTGACTGTAGGGGCTTCTTGACCACACCTCCAAGGATTGTTCAAATCATCTTCCCATGAGAGCCATGCTTAAAGCTACACCATAAGGGGACCACTTTGGGGACTCCTTCAAGAAAACCCATAGGCTTCTTCATGTTGATCACTAGTGATTGACTTTGACTTCAATGACAACACCATTCAACAACAACAACCCTAATGGTTGTAACACTATTTTATAACAAAAAAGATAATTATTTAGCCAAGGTATACACCCTTAGAGCACAAAAATTCTTATACCATATAGTATCAATTCCAACTTAGACAATTGCAATATCTCAACAATTCACGTATACCAATGAAATGATTTTATATATCAAATGCAAATTAGATTAGTGCCTTATCAATTGGGTAATGGGGTCTCCTTTTTAAGATCTAGTTGTGTTACTTCTCTAGGTGTGTAAGCCTTTTTACTCCCTAGAGAAAACACAACTAACAAGGTAAATATAGGAGGGTGTAAGCCTTTTTACTCCTTCTAGCAACCTTTGCAAAAGTAACTTATCCAAGACAAGGGTGATAGATCTTAGTGGAGGGTGTATGATTTTATACTCCTCCAATATCTTAACAAATTAAACTTGCAACCAAGAAAGAAACAACACAAAGCATAAATTCCTTACCTAGTCCAAGAATGAGCAAGATAAACCCTTCTTTACCAAGAATATTCCATCACAAGAGCAGGAACAAAACATTAAAGACATAGTGCCTTAGATTCTTTCACCAAAATAAAAGTAATAACATCCAATAGCACAAGAGAGAGACATGAGATTTTCCCAAGTAGGGAGAAAATTTCGGCCAACACTTATGTAATTCTCAAGTGAGTTATATGTAAAATGAAAGTGACAAGGCATTTATTTATAAAAGACCTTGTAAAACCAAATTGTCCAAAAAATTAGGGTAAAATACAAATTATGTAGGTATACCTCCTCATTTTTCCCCTTTACAAATTAGAATTCAAATTTACAAAAGAAGAAATCCCTAAATTATGATGTCATACCCCTTAGGGGTGATGTTTTAACATAAAAAACAAGATGTTGAGTCTCTTGAGGGAGATGTTGGGCATCCAAAAGCCATATATTCATATGCAAGAGTATTCATTCATCAATATGTGCCAAGTCATCATCAAACCATCCAAAACCACCAAACTCTAGCCCTCCAAGTATGATGTCATACTCTAGGAAATGGCGTTTTGAGCCTCCAAGGCCAAACATTGAGAAAAATAGGGGCTAGTTTCCTTTTCCAAGGTATCCTCTCATGAATTCAAAGGAAACGTTCATAATCTATCTTACCTTCATGTGTCCCAAGAGAAGGGGTGCATCATCCAACCAATGAGCTTCATGCCCCAATTGAAGGTCCAAGTGACCTTGTGCCTTCACGATCAAGCTTTCACCTGTCAAGGACCTGAAAAGACAAAGAAGTACACCCTCCAAGGGTCCACAAGTTACAATATCATGCCAATTAATCCATATATAATAAAATAACCACCCAAACATGTGCATCAAATCCACCCTTTTCAAAATAAACAAATGCTCAAACACCTTATACAACTTGCCAAATTTAGACCTTTTCCTCATTTTGTTTTTAATGCATATTTTCCCAAGCCCTTTGCTGGCCATTTAATTTTCAAGTGTCACCAAGTTGAAGAAAATAAGGGGTACTAAAAAGGAAATGCATAGCCCACATACACTCTACCTTGGTTTTCATTCCTTTCCAAGTTGAAGACAATAAGGGATACTTAAAAGGAAATGCATAGCCCACAAATGCTCTACCTTGGAAAGTTCCAGTAATTGATTAATTATTTATTTTATGGGTCCCTTAATTTTTTGAGAATAATTTCATTGCTGTCGGGATCCTAGGGAAGCCTTTATTGCATGATGTTTTTGATAGAGAACCTCCGAGACTAGTGGCCCCTTCTTCCCATGAAATGAGGTACACACCCTTCTTGGGTCAATAAGCCCGAAAAACCAAAAGATTGGGAAACAAAGAGGAAGAAGTGATGGAAGGTGGAAATTATGAGCATGAATGGTACAATGAACCTTCAAGGAGATCCCCTAATAACAACCCTTTCCCTGAGGTTGGCCACTTACTAGTAAACCATGACACTCACCAAGGTGAAATAGGGAAAACAAAATAATTCCCAAGCAAATGTTTTCAAAATCAAGAAAGGATCCTTAGCAACATGTTCAAATGCTCCAAATATTAAAATGACACTTACCACAACACCATAATTGTTACCTCATGAAGCAATATCTGTTTTCCTCTGTGGGCCAAGTCAGGTGTGATGGATGTTGCTGCCATCGATCAGATGGTGATGTGTGTTATGATAGGGGCCCCTACTTGTTGCTCGTATGCCTCTCGATACTCCATGTCTGCAACCTAAGGACATCAAGAAATCATCTCCTTAGTTATCCCTAGGAATTGGGGATAACAAACCTAATAGGTTGTCTCGAGCAAGTTGAAGTAAACATAGAAGGAGTAAAAAAAAGGCAATTTTTGAGGTCATAGATATTATGGATGAATCTGATCCATATCCTGCATTACTGGGTATTGACTAGGACTTTGAAAATAATGTGGTGTTAGACTTGAAGAAGAGGAAGATTTCCTATGAAAAAGACACCTTGGGCGTGGTCGCGCCACTCGATCCATATGAAGGTGATTGATATAATGAGCCCATGGATGAGGATGTGTAGAGATTAGTCATTGAGAACATTTATAATATCACAGGATGCATGGAGGACTACATCAACCACACTGAAGATGGAGAGTTAAGATGGAGGAGTGTCAAGTACTATGAGATATATTTTGAGGATGCCATGGATAGGTGGTAGAATAATATCTACTGAATTTCCACTTGCAGGTGCGCGAGGATAACAAAAACAATGTGATGGATCAGGTCTGATCTATGTGATGCCCCATAGTTTGATGGGACAGGTCCAGTAGAGATGTTTTTTATACATATGGAGAAAACCATTCTCGTGGAGCAGATACTTTACGCCATGGATGCAATGCTTCAAGGGACACCTACGCGGTGGTGGGAGACACACCACCTGAATATTCATATCTAGGCGCAGGTAGTTGAGTTCATAAAGGTTCAGTTCTAGCACATCGTTGACTTCAAACTAGCCAACTGATACATGGGCATTGAGGATCCTCAAGAATATATTTCTTTTTGTGAACATCATTGGACCTCGAAAAATATCCCTCGAGCCCAATGGGTACATCGGTTTGTTCAACCACTCAAGGGACTCATTAATGGCAGTAGGTTGAAGGTTTACTATGGCCCGTAGGGGTCCATTGTCATTTAAAACTTATATCCTAAGTTTTGAATAGAGGTAGAATAGACTTAGCTTAGGTTGTACAACAAGTATCATATCTCATAGTCGACATAATTTACCTTTTGAACAACACAAAATTCACACCAGTCAAGCAGGTGGACTGGATAGATTGACACTTTTAGTAGGTTTCCAGATTTCCAAATCAAGCTGACGCTCTCGCAGATATATAGGGTTCAATCCGGTCTAACAATTCACGTGGGTTTTTGAAGAGTTTCTTGATGATTCAATCCATTAAAAGGGAAAGTAATCCAATTTGGGAAATTTACACATGCCACGAGTACATAGTCTGTTAGGCAACCCCATCCCCCAACAATCCTCTTCAATATGATGGATCTGGGATATCGATCTCCCCATGAATCAAATTTCATCACCACTTTCTCCTTGTTCTCCAATAAAACCCCCGTCAAATGTTTCTTTCTCCCCTTCGTCATATTCCCACCCTCTCCCCTCTATATATATATCAACCCTATAACACTCTTTCTCGAGTAATTCTCCACACCCGATTCCATCGCACCTCCATCCATGACTTCCTTCATCATTTTGTTGGTATTTTCTCCACCACCCTTTCCCTTCTCCACATTTCCCTGATCCCTTGTCATGGCATGGACTAGTAGACTATACATATTCTGTTATTTCCAGTTCAATCGAGAAGATCCAGTAGATTCCCTTCAGTTTTCATGCAGAATGTCGGTATGTCACCAATTTCTCGGTTGCGGTCCCTCCTCCTTCTTTCCTAGCAAGTATCATCTTAGTACACCAGGGTTACCTAAAATGTGGTTCGTACTTGCAGTTTTTCACTAGATTTCTCGGCACATAGCTGCGTGAATGGTCACCATGCATTATCCCCTTTGTTGAGAGGAAGGGACCCTCCTCAATGGCTCGTAAGATGCCCTCCACCCATCCATAAACATGGATTTGGCATCAACAACAAAGATATTGGGGTTACTACCTATATTAATTCTTGTGGATTCTCACCATCCTCCCACATCTCGCCATGGATCCTTAATGCCTCCACAGTAGAAAGGTTGAGACTGCTAGCTCAAATTGGGCCCTCTAGAATAAAATGACAAGCATAGAATGATACTCTCTCTTGATAGAGCCTCACTTCTCTTCAGTGCTTGGTGTTTTTTGGGGGGATATAAATAGATCCCTTATTCCCCTCCACTGACACCAATGAAGGTTCCAGAGGAATCATCTAGCCTCATGCACTCCAACTCCATATTTCACCATGTGGCCTGTTGATTCATTCGAGAACCTGAGTTGAGTTTCAACTATATCCTGCGTCGATGATTTTCTCTTACTCAGGACCGACCATAAGCACAACTTGTTTTCTATAACGATGAATTTCTCTTACTCAAATTGTCTGTCATCAGAACTTGAAGTAGTTGGCTAAAGGAAGAGCTAGATAATAGTGTTGGGGGTCTATTGGAACCCAATTTTTTGGGTTTAGTTTTGTGTGCGTGCACAAACAAATTTGTGTGCACTCATTCCATAGTTTTGCGTGCACCAAAGGAAATGCACGAGGAATGACAAAGAGTGCACGTTGAACCGAGTTTTGACAATGCACAACAAGCCTAAAATATTATTGAACGCATGTCAGTCCTAGTTTTGATGCGCACTAGAAATCAAGAAGACGCACGCTGAAATAAATAAACGAATAATTGAGAAATCCTCTCGAATGATTACTACCAACAACACAAGTGATCGTGGAGTTGAAAAAAGATGAGTTGGAAGGGAAATTTATATTGTCTCAATTCCTAAAGGTTACATGGACTGGAGGAAAATGCCAAAAGCGTGCGAGGTAGTTTTTCGAGTCGAGCGAGTGGAGAAAAGCAGAAAGAGACATCGCTCCCAAGCAAAGAAAGCTATAAAAGGAAGCAATGATATTGGAAATGAGACTAGCTATATATTGGGGAGAAGATATTCATCAAGTCCTTAGTATTGTTCTCGTTTTGATCCTGTTGTAATATTGTAATGCTTTTGAATATACTTATATGTGTGTTAGATGTCTAAGTTTTGAGACAAGGCACATTGTGCAGTGTACTATAATTATGAGGATTTATATGGAGAAGATATGAAGTTCTATGGTTGTCATATATATATATGTTTTTCACAATGTATACCTCTGTTGTGAAGGGATGGCTCCAGTAATAAATATGTGAAGGATGGCTCTAGTAATAAATATGTGAAGGGATGGATCTAGTAATACCTTTTTTGTGAAGGATTGATATTCCAATGCTCTAGGGTTTTTGTTGGACAATTCTGGATGAACCCTAGGTTTAAACTCCCCATCATTAAGAAGGATGCGCGCAAGCATGAATCAAAACAACCAACGCCAAGTAACTTGGGTGGTGTTCTCTCTCCTTTGGTATGGAAAAATTGACGAGGTAGAGTGCACCTTGGTGACATGAAGATGATTGTGTGATGACTCAGAGATATGAAGGAAATCATTGGTTGAGGCTAACAGAAGTAGTGGTTCGAACATGTCTAATGCATGGAAGTTCTTTGAGGTGACTCGTGCTACTTGGAGAAATTTGGACAGTTTTTTTAGTTGTTTGAGGAGTGTGAGTGCATTGAACACTCTCATCACAGATGTTGAGTTTTGGGGAGGCGTCTTGATGAAAAGAGGTGAGTTGATAACTTGCCTTCATTTGGAAGATTATGCGAACAAGTAGATTACAACATGAAACAATTACTTAGGAATGGGCATTTCTCTTGCTTTGGGAAGCATGGTTGATGGTGAAGCCTAACCATTTCAATGCATAGAGAGGTATACACATAAACATGGATAGGTGATGAAGTAGTGGGGAAAAGGAAGTATGGACGTGCAATTCTTGGTGCATGTTGGCTAACTATGCCGTGAGGTGGACAATGGAGTCAAGTTGTCACAAATCACTTTGTTTTGGGGTGAATCCATAATGCAATAAGGTGCATGGAGACCTTGCCTTGGTCTGAGATCATTGTGTAGATGGACCGAATTGTAGAATGAAGTCAGAGTACCGATGCATCAGTAGGTTCAAAGTGAAACATTTAGACATTGTGGAAGATCTCCTTGATGAAGATTGGAAAATGGTAGGAGGAGTGAAGAAAGGATGGAAACTTGCATTAGTCTTTGGAGTTGGACGGAATGACAGAGATGTAGACAAAAAATAATAAATTCGAGCATGGAGATGCACATTTCAAGAACTGGACGTGATAGTTGGATTAGCTACCCAACCAATGAAATACTTGAGGTATGTAGTGTGCGAAGACATGGCAAAGTTGATTCAAGTATGGATGCAGCAACAACTTCACAAAAGTTCATCACTTAGACATTTTTGAAGTTTTGGTTGAGGTTGTGGTAGCAGTTGAGGTAGCGACAACAACAAAACAAAGAGTGATCATCGAAGCATGGAAGTGGCAACTTAGACATTGCATAAAGAGTTGGGGAAGCAACATCTTTCCATCGTAGCAGACAATTTGGTCACACACAAATTTGGGAAAATTGCGGTGTGGATGGTTGCACAGGTTGCAAATGATTGTAGTGAGAGTTGGAAACTTCAGGTTTCCACTTCATATGGAAACTTGAGGTTTCCACTTCGTAGGGAAACTTGAGGTTTCCACTTTGATAAAATTTGGGGTTTCCACTTGGCACAAAACTTTGGGTTTCCAAAAGACTTAGTTGCAGCAGAGGCACGAGTTCAGGAAGAGACTTGGAGATCACATATTTTGTGGATGTTGTCAAGGAAAAAATGACTTAAAGTGGGGGAGGATGTAAGGCCTAGGGGTTCCAAGCCTAGACGCACACACTTCCACCATAGACCGAAATGAAGGAAATCATGTAGGAAGTGTTTGATTACTGAGAGGGGGGGTGAATCAATAATAGATCAATTTAATCATTTTCAACCATATAATCTAAGTGTTATATCAACGTAGCATTATCATCCAATAAATGCAGAGTAAATAAGAAATGAAAAAATGAACAATCATACACATACACAGTACACCAGTGTTTTACGTGGAAACCCAAAGCAGGAGAAAACCACATAATGCTTTTTCTTATATGTATTGAAGAATTAAATTCATTGGAAGCACCAAATTCCTTTGTTTTCTAGCTGCAACTGGAAGGAGGCTCCAACCCCCTTGTTTCTCAGGCTACAACCTAAAGGAAGCTCCAACTCCCCTATTCTCTGGCTACAACCAGAAGTAGGCTACAACCCCCTATGTTCTCCAACTACAACCAGAAGGTGGCTACAACCACATGTCCTTGCCCCATCCAACTGCCCTGAAGTAGAAGTAGAATGATGGAACCACTGTCAGACTATCACTGTGAGATATACCACTGTAAACCTGTACCAATAAACCTGAACCATGCATCAAACTGTACCTCAACCTGTAATCAACCTGTACCATAAACAAGTGCATCAACCATGCACCAACTTGTAATCAACCTGTACAATAAAAAAGTGCAACCAACCATGTACCAAGTATGTACTAATCATGTGTCAATTATTCATCAACCATGAATCGTCAATATGTACCAACATCATCAACTATACACCTCATGTATGTGCCAACTCATTAACTACTTGTCTCAACCATGTACCCAACATGTACCTCAACCAAAATCCCTCATGAATATCATCATCAAAATATGATTTGTAACTATGTAATAGACCTGGTGTATATGATCACATACCTGCAAACCTTCCTTAACTTTAACAACAAGACACTGGCATTTTCATTAAACTTTTCTTTAGTCTCACATGACTAGTTTTGGATTAGTCAACAACCCTAAATTGAAATAATCATAACTATGTACCTGTAATGAATACGGATATGAAAATGATACACAATGTTCTTCAATGTTTTTTATGCAATTTCTCCAGGTCTCACTACTTGGAACCTCTCAGAGAAGGATTTATAGCAAAAATGGCATACCTTGTTGAATTATGGCTTATTCCAGAGAGCGACCTTGTAGAGCATGCCCCACACAAAATATTTGTTGAATGGATATGAAAATGTTACACATAATACTACATATTGTACTCTAACCAACACATTTTGTATTAATGAATTTTTATCTTTTATGAATAATTTATGACATTTTTACTCGAAACACTTGTTTTATACTAGTTTCAGGACTAGCCACAAACCCTATTTTCCATGGAGTGTAACTCCAAAAATACAACGACCCACAAGCTGAATTTTTTACCACAATTACTTGGATATGTTTCCTCAATTGCATATCTATCAATTTCATGGTCTGAATCATTCTAGAAAAAGAGTTATTGCGAAAATGGTGAGATGACCTATAAATAACATACCTTAGAAAGCATCATCAAAATAATTTACCCTCCCTTGAATTCCGGCCTTCTTTTCTTCACCTTCCCTCTGAAATTAGGCTTAGGTATCCTTTGGTTACCTCAGTCACCTATAGATATTCAATATGCTCAAGTGTGATGTGAAATGAGAGAGCCTTGCCTCTTATTTATACTCTCCAAATATCTTCCTTAGAAACATCTTCTAGGTTACTTAACCTATTTCTAGGTCACTTAACCCATTTCTAGGTCACATAACCCATTTATAGGCCACTTAACCTATTTTCCTCATTTTTAGGGTTAACCACTTTCCATAATTAGAAAGTTCTCCATTACTTTATCATTTAAATATCCCTCCTTGATTTTGTCACCTCACTTTATCATTTAAATAATATTCTTTGATTTTGTCACTTCACTTTATTATTTAAATAATCATTCTGTACTTTGTCACTTTACTTTATCATTTAAATAATAATTTCTTTTTTGCAAGCTCTTTGACTTCTTTGACCTTTTGGGGCTTCAAGCCAACATATGAGGGTCCCCCAACTTCGTAAGGCCATAACTCTCAAACCGTGAGGAGTTATGTGACGTTCCACATACCATCAGAAATGGCATGAAATATACTATCCATATAGAATAGTATTACCTTCAAATATATTAAAAATCATAGCATTATACATGAAACAACCTTGGGTTCATTGCCCAAACCTTTATGCTACCGAAATTCTCTACCGGACTTTCTTCAAGGGAATCTCCCCCTTTGGCATTGATGGAAACACTATGATGCAATACTAAAATCATTTCATGCAATACTGAAGTCATATCACTCATGCCCCCCCAAGAACCATGCCTCTGTCCTCTACATCTCTGTGACCATTGCTCCCCCTGGAATCATGCCTCTGTCCTCTGCATATGATGAATCTCTCCCCCTTTTTCATTATTGGAAAAGGTATATTTCCATCTAGGGCTGCTCCCCCTAACTCAACTGTCCTCTTTATGCTGCTTCCTCATGTACATCTATGACATATACAAAAAGCATTCAAAATCATTCATTTTGGAGTAGAAATAAATCCGAGTCTCTGGCAAACATACTTAAAGGATTCCCGTGGAAGTGGTTTTGTAAATATGTCTGCCACTTGTTCTTTTGTGCCCACATACTCAACTCTGATGTTCTTTTCTGCAACATGTTCCTGTAGAAAGTGATATTTGATTGAGATTTTCTTTGTCTTGGAGTGCATCACTGGGTTCTTTGAGAAACTGATGGTGCTTGTATTATCATAATAGATTGGAATGGGCTCATCATACTCAACCTGTATATCTGTCAAAGTTTGTTTCATCCAAAGAACCTGTCTACAACATGCTATTGCTACAATATACTCTGTCTCGACTGTAGATAAAGATACTGATGATTGTTTCTTTCTTAGCCATGATACTAAACACTCTCCCAAGTAGAATGCCGCTCCACTGGTGCTTCATCAGTCATCAATACAAACTACCCAATCTACATCTGTGTATGCAATAAGAGATAGATCCTTTTCTTTTAGATACCATAATCCAAACTCTTCTGTTCTTTTGAGATATCTGAAAATTCTCTTCACTACTAATACATGTGATTCCTTTGGTGCTGCTTGAAATTGTGCCACCTGTACAACTACCCGCATTACATCTGGTCTGTATGCTATCCCATATAGTAGGTTGCCAATCATTGACCTGTATTGCCTCTTATCTGTAGACTTTGAATCATCATCTTTTCTTAACTTGCAACTGGTTTGCATGGGAGTGATAACTGGTTTGCAATCTTCCATTTTGAACCTCTTTAGCATTTCTTTGATATACTTGGTTTGAGAAATAAAAATTCCTTGGTTGCTTTGACGTATCTGAAGTCCCATAAAGAAGGATAGTTCTCCAAATAATGACATTTCAAATTCATGCTGCATATCCTTTGCAAATTTCTGTCTTAACTTGTCATTATCACTACCAAAAGTAATATCATCAACATAAACTTCAATTAATAAAATATTACCTTGACTTACCTTGATGTAGAGGTTGTTGTCTGCACTTCCTTTTCCGAACCCTTCATGCTGTAGATATTTATCCAGTCTAGAGTACCATGCTCTAGGAGCCTATTTTAGACCATACAAGGCCTTCTTTAATTTGCACACATAGTTTGCATTTTATGACAACTGAAATCCTTCTGGTTGTTCAATGTAGAATTATTCTTCAATTTCCCCATTTAGAAAAGCTGATTTTACGTCCATATGATACACTTTAATATTTTTGGAGCATGCATAAGCTAAAATCAATCAGATTGCTTCCATTTTGAAAACTGGGGAAAATGTCTATTCAAAGTCGATTCCTTCAACCTGTGCATATCCTTTACATACCAATCTATATTTTTTCCTTGTAACCTATCCATCTTCGTTCAATTTATTCTTGTATACCCACTTTGTGTCGATCACATTCTTATCCTTTGGTCTTAGAGCCAATTCCCAAGTGTCATTTTTCTCTATTTGATCCAATTCTTCATCCATGGTCGTGTTCCAAAATTCATCCTTGGTGGCCTCTTCAAAATATTTCCGTTCAATCATATATGTGAGTGCTAAGTGTGTTTGTTCTGGTGAACGAATTATTCTTCTAGTCTCAACTCCTGCGTCTTTGTTTCCAATAATCTGATCTAAAGGATGATTTTTCTGTACTCATCTGCTAGGTGTCTTTGGAGGCACTTTCTAAACTTGCTCTTCTGCTTCTGTCGGATTCTCTTCATCTTCCTCTTCTACTTCCTTTTCATCTTTTGCTTCTTCTTCGAAAAGTTGTTCCATTGATTCATTTTCTTCTTGCTTTGATTCTAGTCTGTCCGTTTCATCAATTGTTACGCTGATGCTTTTTACAACTTTTTTCAATCTTATATTGTAACACTTGTATTCTTTCCTTGTACTTGAGTAACCAACAAGTAATCCTTTGTCCACACAAGAGTCAAACTTTTCCATTTTTCCATCTTCTCTTTTGATGTAGCATTTGCTTCCAAAAACTCTGAAGTGCTTTACATTTGCTGGTCTTCCTTTCCATAGCTCGTAAGGAGTTTTGTTAGTGTTGTTTCTAAGCATTACTCTATTTTGAATGTGAACTATTGTATGCACTGCACGTGTCCAAAAAATATTTGTCAATTTTGAATACATTATAATTGTTCGATCCATTTTCTGTACTGTCCTGTTTTTTCTTTCAACAACTCCATTCTGTTGAGGTGTCTTAGCAACGAAAAAATGTCTTTTTATTCCACGACTACTGCAGTAGTCCACAAATTCCTTTGATGTGAACTCTCCTCAATTATCAGATCTCAAGCATTTGATTTTTGAATCCATTTCATTTTCAACCATTTCCTTGTAGATCTTGAAGTTTTCAAAAGATTCTGACTTATTCTTGAGAAAGAAAATTGCAGTCATTCTTGTATAATCATCAATTAATAACCTAAAGTATTTCTCACCTTTTAAGCCATTTGTTGTAGTTGGTCCAACTAGATTGGTATGCACAATTTCCAATGGTCTTGTCGTTGAATATTCATTTGATTTGAACATGGTCTTTGTTTGCTTTCCTTGTTGACAATGCTTGCATAAAGTGTTGGTTTGTTTCATGATCTGGGGCATTTCTCTGACTGCTTATTTTTTGTTGACTTTGAAAAGGTTATCAAAATGTATGTGACCCATTCTTCTGTGCCATAGCCAACTTTCACCTTCCTTTCCTAGACAACACTTTTCATTTCCAATTTCACTTAACACATATATGTTGCTTGAAGTTCTTGCAGCTGTAGCAATCAATTTTCTTGAACCTTCTTTTCTTATCTTGCACTTTTGTGAATCGAAAATAACGTTATGAAATTGGTCACACATTTGACTCACACTTAGAAGAGTATGTTTCATATCTTCTACTAGTAGAACATTTTCTTCTTTTGTATTCTTGTTCCCAATTTCGATTGTGCCTTTTCCAATAATTTTGGCTGAATCATCATTTCCGAAGGAGACTAATCCATATATTTCCTTTCGCAATGCAAGAAACCTGTCTCTATCACCTACCATGTGTTTTGAACACCCGCTGTCAACATACCATCTGTTATCACTATAATAATTTCTTGGAATCCAAGTCTTAAGATTTGGCGGAACACTAAATCAGTATAGAAGAGTGTTAGACTAGCAGGTGGGGTCATATCTGGCGGACAAGGTTAAATTTGGTGGAGACGTAGGAGTGATGGGACCTGAGGATAGATCGATGGTCAGGAGACATATCGGGCGAGGAAATAACACAGAGGTTAAGCACTAGAAAGTGGCCCGAGGAAAATATTGCGGTTTCAACCCATAGACACATGGCACCTCCAGAAGCATATCGGGGAGAAAAGCGGGTGGGCGCGGAACCGCTTAACCACGCCCCGATGTCACGTGTTCTAATATAATTAAATATGTAAAATCTAAAGATCACATGTCGAGAGGGGAAAGTGACGTCTGGTCAAATCATATCACGCCACTTGTTCAAGTACTTTTCGTCCGTGCAATTCCAAGTGAGCACCGCTAGATAACCATCTCGAAGGCTCATCATCCGAAATAGATTGGCCAAACGTGATAAAATGACATACCTACAAGTACTCTTGTCAGTAGTTCATGATTGACACTCAATGGCGATTGTCATTCAAAACATGGGTTACATTACTCTGTTTTGGGCAATTAATGTTCTATTTCAAAATGGGGTAATCACAGGTGGAATCATTCAACTAAGGAATATAAGTTCATGCTTTCTGCAAAATTAGGGAAAATAGATATGACAGACCAAGTGGCCTCTAGTGAACTAGGATTTTCAACTAATATGACAAATTCATCATTGAAGAAGAGAGAGAAATTGGTTGCTCGAATCTTAGCAACGCAATTTTATACAAAGCCTTTGGGAGAGCTAGGAGTGAATGGAGAGGTCAGATTAAATCCCATCATGAAGGATTTAATCATCAATGGTTACACAGGTGAACACCATACATGATCTTTCAAGAGGAAACATAACAAGCGTCAGAAGACAAAGGTAAAAGATGAGGTGGTCGAAAGCATTAGGGAAAACCAACCTGCATGGCTTGATACATTAAAAGAAGAAATTTCCAAGATGAAATAGATTGCAGGCTAAATTTAGTGTGTGTCAGAGAATTTTGTAATAATATTGACTAGTGGCCTTCAAGGAAAAAACCTCAAATATGTCAGTTTTGTTTATAACGTCCCCTAGAGAATAGGAGTTCGGTTGTTGTATGTTACTCTTTTGTAACCGACAACTATTTTTGGAACTTTGGGGAAGATGATTCGTTCTGAATCCCGGATGTAATCTACCTGTATATACTATTACAAATATAAATGAATGGTTGGACGGACCGAAGACGGGCTTGCCCTTGTAGCAGGAAGACTTTGTAAATCCATGGAGCTAAAGTGAATATACAATGCAAAAGAATTTTGAACTGTTTATGAAAAGATTCTAATGGTTGTGATATGAATTTTGTTTTCTCTCATAGTGTGTATTTCTTGTGTCTTTGAAATCTCATTTACATATTTCTCTTTTTAAATTGGAGAGTTAAGAGTCCATAATTCCTCTTATGACGCTCTCGACTTAACAATTTAAATTATGTAATCCTCTTCTTGCCCAATTCAGAATTCATTTCAATATGCTTTGATGTAGTTATTTGTTTTCCTTTTCCTCTTTCAACATCCAGATTTCAATTTAAAAAAACTCAGACTCATTGCCTCATTTAGCCTTTATCCTCTAGACAATTATAATGGCCTGCCACTGCTTTATTCATTTTCAACTCCATAGCCCCAAATGTCATCCCCTTTCCTTCACCATCGACTGTATAAAACCCCCAAACAAACTAAATCTAGCCACTGATTGCCTAATAAATATCAAGTGACATGAGATATCCCTCTTTGAGTTGAGCAGACTAGTGCCCAACTCTAAAGTTGGTTGAAACATTTACCTCTGTCGTTTGTCTATTCATCCGGACAAAATTTACAGAGTGCTAACATTCTGACACCGTTGCCAAGGAAGAAATTGGAAAATTTCCCCTAGGAAAGAATGACATGGTTGAGTTCTAAGGTCTGAGAGTAGAAAACACTTAGGCACACATTGGCTGTGTTCCTACTCTAGCGACTCCACACATCAAAAATCAGTTTGAAGGTGATTCCACTGGTAGAAGAATCCAGAAATTTAAATTTTCAATGGCAACTCCACTCTCAATGCATAATCCAGCTCCAAAACATTATTGTCGACTCCACTCAAGCTTCAAATGTAATGCAAAGACTCCACTGGAAGATGAGATCCCTTGATGGAGGTATGAAAAGTCATTATGGAAGAAAACAAGTACTTAAAATTGGATTTTTTCCAAGGCATTTTATTGTTTGTTATAAGTTGCCTCTGGTCCTTTCCTGAACAAGCTAGACAAATTTTCCTTCACCTACTGCATGCAAATAATGATCACGATAATACTAAAATTTCATATCCTCCTCTTGAGATTATACAAATATCTTCTCAGTTTATTACTGACTTCGATCAAGATCTCCCACCTGAACCATATGATAACCATGATAAAGTTGATGAGGCTCATGAAACCAAGGATGATATTTCACCTCCTATACTTGATGAAACACCCTCCAAAACTCATCATAGATACAGACCCTTAAAGTTACCTCACATCCTACAAGATTTTCCTCCAAAGTACTATGAGTACCTACCTGTGTTTGATGGGGAACCTGATGCCATATCAGCTGAAAAACACATCCAAGGGTTTGAGAATTTTATAGATTTGTTTAAGATTGACCATGAGCATGTTTGTATGAGGGCCTTCTCTCAATCCTTGAAAGGGGACACCAAAGACCGGTTTAAACATTTGCAGACAAAGACAATTATCTCATGGGAGAAACTGAAGATTGTCTTTTAAAAGTTTTATGGCAGGAAGAAATCTTTGGATCTACAACTTACAGAGTTCTATGCCTTAAAAAGGCAGAGCAATGAAGTTATTTCTATATTCAGCAGAAGGTTTTCCAGCATCTATTACAATTTTCTCAAAGAAATTCAACCCACTGAAGCTACTGCCATGCTCCATTATACAACAACCCTTCATCCGGATTTGTCTTTCCTTCTGATGGAAAGAAGACCTAATTCCTTACAACAAATGTTTAATGATGCTCAGGAGATTCAACACAATATCCAAGCATGTGAAAAGATTCGAAATGAGGGGTCGGATGCTCAAGAACATGAAAGTGAATATGAACAAAAAACAGTTGATTGGAATCTTGAGCGTAGAGTTGATAATATTGTATGCCCTCCCAAAGTTTTTATTGCCAATGATTTTGCCAAAATTTATATTCCACTTGTTGAACGAGGAGGTGCTGATCCATTCCATGATAAGCAAGGGGCTGATTGTTTTATTTATTCATTTGTAGACGATAAAAAAAATGAGTTTGCAAACCAATTTGTTGAAGAGAAGATCGATGTTCCAAGTTTTTTCTTGTTAGACGACATTGCAGATGTTGCTGATTTTCCTATATATGATGAATATGATTATGATTGTGATGTTGACTTCCTAGAACAACTATCTGTATGTTCTCTATTAGAAAATGTCCCTTTTTAGTAGTTCCATGAGAGTAATCAACCTACATATCACAGTTACAAAGAAGAAAGTACCGAATCAGCTGTAGGGAATTCTTTACCTTTATGCTTTTCTTCATTTAAATTATTGAAAGAAAATTCTAAGATTATCATTGAAGAAGATGTATGTGTGTTGAGGCCAAATCTCACTGATTCACCATAACAAATTGACAAGATATTGCAACAATATTCTCATGTGGTTGATGACCCTATTGTTTTTTATGTAGAAGGTCTTTTCAGTTCAAAATTGTAGCCATTGGTTGAAGATGAATCTGAAAATGAGTGTGTTCAGCCATCCAAAGAAATTGAAAATTGTGCATATGACAACAGTGAAAAAAACGAAGAAGGTTTTGAATCAGGTGAAAAAACCTTGCCATTATGTTTTTCTTCTTTCAAATTGTTGAAGCAAAATTTTTATAATGTTTCAAATTAGAAATCCTCTAGACATGATGTAGAATATTCAGAAAGAAATGGAATTGAAAATGAAAACTATCTTCCTCTATGTTTTTCTTCTTTTGAATTGTTGAAATAAAATCATGAGATAACAAAGGAACAAGGAAATCCTAATTGAATTCACAATGACATTGTTTTACATGAGCAAATTGTTACCAATGAAGAAGACCAACAACCTTCTCATACATTTAATGATCATGTGGCTGATTACATGGAAGGTTACTTTAGTTTAGATTTGCAACCCGTGGTCAGCTATCAACCTGAAAAGGAAGATGAAGCTGATCAGGAAATTGTTGTTAAAGGTTATTTTCCTCCCTCTAAAACTAATATAAGTATGTAACAAGATTTCTAGCAAGGCAAAGTGTTTCAAAGTTGCCTTTCTTCCTCTGAGAGTGATGTGGTGGTCCAATTTCTAAGTGGCCTAGACATGGATGAGGATTCTGAAACTGCATCTATGGAAACTTCAAGCAGTGAACAAAAAAATTACATAGAGTTTCAAGAAAGCAACAAAACAACGTATGTCATTTTTCAATCAGAAATACAAAAAGATAATGAAGAGGCAGTGGTTTTGTTTGATTCATTTGAAAATCATGGTTTTGAAAATGCATCCATGGGAACTCTGGACTATGAAATAGTACATGATGTTCACTTTTCACATTTACAAGAATATTATGAGCAAAAACTTATTTTCATTCATTCATTTGAACGTCAAAATGACAATACTCAAGCAAATTTCCAGAAGATTAATAAAACCAAATCATAACCATTTGATGAACAAGAGGATAACCCTGATGCACATAGTATGGTTATCATATTTAAAGATGTTCAAGGATGTATGAATATTTTTGTTGATATGCATGGAATATTAGACAAACCTTTTGTTGACATTTCATTTGAAAGTGTTCCCAGAACTGAAGAAATAGAGCAAGTGCAACAAACACTTATGAAAGAGGATTGTCTTTCTATTTTTTCTCATCAAGAAGAAATGATTTTTCATGATTTTCAAGATCCTGTGACCATCCTATTACAGTCTTCAGTGAAGGAGGAGTTTGTTCCATTCATAAGATCAGGTTTTGGATTCAAATTTTTTTTCAGCTGCCATCTTTTACATTTGGCTGCCTACTTAAGAAAGATGTGAGGGAAGAAAAATCGGGAAGCCAATTGCTTGATTGGCTACATTGGCACTTTAGCATTACTTGATTGAGTATTCATTTCAGCAGTTTTAGGCTAGGTAAGTGAAAATAAGCTTGTTGGTCAAGATTTTTTTGGATTTCCAATAGTGTATACAGTCATATTTCTAGCGGTATATTCAGTAGTAAGTGGAGAGTAGTGTGCAGAGTTTGGTTTTCAACAGACACTGGTGACAGGTTGGAGCACGATACACACACGTGTTTTGGGAGCAACCCAATGGATCCAACACATGGTCTACAATTTATTTGCTACCTCATAGGGAGGGTAGCATCCCGAGTTGGAGCCTATGTTATCACTATAATAATTTCTTGGAATCCAAGTCTTGAGATTTGGCGGAACGTTAAATTAGTATAGAGGAGTGTTAGACTAGCAGATGGGGTCATATATGGTGGATAGGGTTAAAATTTGGCGGAGACGTAGGAGTGATGGGACCCAGCGGGCCATAGATATTGAGTAGCCCAGATCGACTATCAGGAGACATATCAGGCAAGGAAATAACGCAAAGGTTAAGCACTAGAAAGCGGGCTGGGGAAAATACCGCGGTTTCAACCCATAGACACATGGCACCTCCAGAAGAATATCAGGGAGAAACGTAGGTGGGTGCGAAACTGCTCAACCACGCCCCGATGTTACATGTTCTAATATCATTAAATATGTCAAATCTAAAGATCGCATGTGGAGAGGGGAAAGTGATGGTCGATCCAATCATCTCACGCCACTTGTTCGAGTACTTTTCGTCCGTGCAATGCCAGGTGAGCACCATCAGATAACCAACTCGAAGGCTCATCATTCAAAATATATTGGCCAAACGTGATAAACCGATGTACCTGCAAGTAATCTTGTCAGTAGTTCATGATTGGTACTCAATGATGATTGTCATTCAAAACATGGGTTACATTACCCTGTTTTGGGCAATTAACATTCTATTTCAGAACGAGGTAATCACAGGTCGAATCATTCAACTAAGGAAGATAAGTTCATTCTTTCTGCAAAATCAGGGAAAATGGATACGACATACCAAGTGGGCTCCAGTGAACTAGGATTTTCAACTAATATGACAAATTCATCATTGAAGAAGAGAGAGAAATTGGTTGCTCGAATCTTAGCAATGAAATTTTATATAAAGCCTTCGGGAGATCTAGGAGCGGATGAAGAGGTTAGATTAAATCCCATAATGAAGGATTTAATCATCAACGGATACGTAGGTGAACACCATACATGAGCTGTCAAGAGGAAACAAAGCAAGCATCATAAGACAGAGGTAAAAACTGAGGTGGTCGAAAGTGTTGGGGAAAACCAACCTGCATGGCTTGATACATTAAAAGAAGAAATTTCCAAGATGAAATATATTGCAGGCTAAATTTAGTGTGTGTCGGAGAATTTTGTAATAATATTGACTAGTGGCCTTCAAGGAAAAAACCTCAAATATGTCAGTTTTGTTTATAACGTTCCCTATAAAATAGGAGTTCGGTTGCTGTACGTTTCTCTTTTGTAACCGACAACTATTTTTGGGACTTTGGGGAAGATGATTTGTTCTGAATCCCAGATGTAATCTAACTATATATACTATTACAAAGATAAATGAATGGTTGGACGGACCGAAGAGGGGCCTGGCCTCGTAGCAGGAAGACTTTTTAAATCCATGGAGCTAAAGTGAATATACAATGCATAAGTATTTTGAACTATTTATGAAAAGATTCTAATTGCTGCGATATGAGTTCTGTTTTCTCTCATAGTGTGTATTTCTTGTGTCTTTGAAATTGCATTTACATATTCCTCTTTTTAAATTGGAGAGTTAAGAGTACAAATTTCGTCTTATGATGCTCTTGACTTAGCAATTTAAATTATGTAACCCTCTTCTTGACCAATTCAGAATTCATTTCAATATGATTTGATGCAGTTATTTGTTTTCCTTTTCCTCTTCACCATGCATATTTCAATTTTAAAGAACTCAGACTCATTGCCTCATTTATCCTTTCTCCTCTAGATAGTTCTAATGGCCTGCCACTGCTTTATTCATTTTCGACTCCATAGCCCCAAATGTCACCCCCTTTCCTTCGCTAGCAACTGTATAAAACCCCCAAACAAAATAAATCTAGCCACCAATCGCCTAAGAAATATAAAGTGACACGAGAGATCCCTCTCTGAGTTGAGCAGGCTAGTGCCCAGCTCTAAATTTGGTTGAAATAGTTACCTCTTTTGTTTGTCTATTCAGCCAGAAAAAAATTACAGAGTGTTAACACCGACCACTTTTCTTCTGCTTAGCTTGTAGAGCAAGTGTGCATTCTTCATTGTTATATTGATCACGATTTCTTATCCATGTCCTTTTCTGAGGTTCCTGTCTGTGACTGTTGTTATTCTATTGTGGTTCTCTAGGAGGGGCTATCATTCTGCAATCTTTGGTCATGTGTCCAAAATTGTTACATTTGTAACATTCCACTTCAGTGCTCAAAGGTTCAAACCTGTTGTAACTTATTATCTGTGTTTCACTAGGCCTTCTTTGATAACCCCTTTGTGTATGACTTTCAAAGTTGTTTGTGTTCCTGTTGTTAGCTCTGCAATTCACAACTTTATGTCCAAAATTATTACATGCGTAACATAAACCAAAAAAGATAGTTTGATACCTGGGAGTTGAAGATCTTCTGAAAGGAGGTACTCTTATAAATTCTTCTTATTCCTGAGGCCTATCTGTCGGTTGTTGATTCTAAAATATGAATCTTCTCAGTGGAGGAGTTTCCATGTAATCTTCCTTGTATATCTTCCTATCCCCCTTGATTGTTTCTGCATAGCTTTTTGGATATGTTTCTTGCTTTGTTGTTTTGGAGCTTGATCCTTTTCCTGTCTGATTTCATCCAAGTCTGGACTTGTCATGATGAGATTTTTTACTGCTGATAATGTCATCCAAAACTTTTGAGTTGTTCTGCATATTTTTATTTTGAAGATCCTTTCTTAATGTGACAATCTCTGCTTCCAAATTTCCAATGATCTTGTCTTTTTCTTCTAGCTATTCTTTGAGTGCTTCTTCAATTCTTTTATCCTCTTCTATTTGAACCTTCAAATTTGTGATCATTTGTTCTAGTTCTTGAGTGTCTTCTTTCTTGTCTAGTTCTGCTTGTAGTTTCTTGCTTTTCTTATTTTCTCTTCTGATAACTTCTATGGCACACATTAATTCCTCTCGGTAGTCAACTTCTTCCTCTTCAATTTCTTCTTCAACTTCTTCGGCTTCTTCATATTATTCTTTGAAGTCTTCTTTATGAGAGTCTTCTACTACCATGAATAGGACTCTTTATGTCTCACTTCCACTGACTTCATCTTCATATGATGATGATATGTCTTCTTTGGTGCATAAGCTTTTCTTGAAAACTTTTTTTGTGGTTCTTTTGCTTTATATGTTTGTTTTCCTTTTGAGTAACCTTCATCATTTATATTTTTCTTATAAGGTCATTTGTTAGCAAAATGACCAATACCATCACAATTAAAACAAATTAAAGGAACCTTACCTCTATACCTACCGTCAGTTCCCTTGTTCAGTCTTTTGACAAAGTTGACCAACTCTTCATCATCTTCTGATACGTCACTTCTGCTGCTATGTTATTCTTTTTGCCTTCCTTTTTGCTTTGAATTTTTGGATGCTTTGAAGGCTGCTTCTTTTATATCTAGATTTTCCTGTTCAGTTATCATTTCATATGCTGTGAAGATTCCATGTAATTCATCCATGCTTATTAAGTTTAGATCTAATCTTTCTTCTAGTGCCGATATATTAGGGTCAAATCTCATAGGAAGAGATCTTAGTACTTTTTGAACAATTACAGATTCTTTGATTTCTTCTCCCAATCCTATGATTGCATTTATTGTTTCATCAACTCGTAAAAAGTAAGCTGCAATATTCTCATCTTCCTCCATCTTAAGTTGTTCGAATTGACCTCTATAAGTTTGAAGCTTTACTGCTTTGACTTTTGAATCTCCTTCATAAATATTTTGAAGTTTGTCCCAAATCTATTTAGTGGATTTACAATGTGAAACTTTGGTGAATATCATTTCAATAAGACCATTCAAAAGTGCATTTTTGGCTTTGGAATTATTATGACCGAGTTTCACTGCTTTGTCATTTGTTGGCAGAACTGCTGGTGCTGTGTATCCATCTATAATTGATTGCCAAATTTCAAATCCCTGTGCCTGTATATATGTTTTCATCCTTATGCTCCAAAATGCATACTTCTGTCCATTGAACTGTGGTATT
>JZKD02S1642935.1:111176-123466 GCA_000966675.3 Picea glauca
TAAAGAGAAAATAAGAATCTAATGTTTTTTTTTTAATTTTTCTTTTTTAACAAAAACAAAATAAGAGACCCAAGGCAACTTAGTGTGATAACATTGGCTCCATAGGGGATGGCATGACCCCTGTGGGCTGCCATGATCTAGAATCGGATCCAGAAGCCTGACATGGCTTAAAAATGCTCAAAAATTAAAGTGCTCAAAATCCAATGAAACCAACGCCATTGCGTCCATCTCGTCTTCCTGATTCTAGCCATATATTTACTTTGTCAAACAGGCTCTGTATGCGCAAGATATTGCGTTCTGTTCGAAAACCCAAACAGGCAAAAAAAGGGGATGACTGTACAGTCCGTACAGTGCCACATGGCATGCTGATTGTACAGGTTGTACGATCGTACAACTGACGTGGCAACCCCTAGAGATGACATGTGGCAATTCTTGGAGATGACACGTGGCAGGATGATGTGGCGTATGGGAAGATAGTTGGACCAATCTATGGGTGACACATGTCACCATTGTAAGGGCGACACGTGGAACGGGATGACATCAGCAACTGACTGGGCAGGTATGGTGGCAGGGTACGTGACAGGTGATGTGGACCATCCAACGATTGACACTTGGAAGATTTTGGTTGGTGGTTGATGTGCCACGTGGCCCAGTCATGGGCTGCCATGTGGCACCCTGTGATTGGTTAATGGTTTATGCAAAATTTATATGGGTTCACCGGGGTCGAACCCCCGACCTATCCTCCGGGAAACGGACTGGCAGGACCGGGCTAACCGCCCGCTCCACATGTGGGTATTAACAACTATATGTTAAAATTTATATTTAAGTTTGTTGCAATGGCTATTCGGCGGGGGAAAGGGTCAAGGCTTAGCCCCAACCCTCGGCATTAACATACGACCAAACGACCACAAGAGCAGATGGAGGGGGCTTACTGACACAGGAGTTGGCGGATAGGGCCTGGCCCCCGGTTCACGGGCGGTGCCATGTGACCCAGGACTTCAATCCAAACAGGGCATGGATTTGGTTGCTAGCCCGAGATCTGGTCCTATGCCCATGCTGATGACCAGGAGCCAGGGATAGGGGGCGCGCGTACATGGAGCGTCTGGCCACATGGTGGAACCCATATGACCCAAAGCACGCGTTTTGGGGGCTGCACCCATAATATTATTGTAAAGTGGGTTTTATTGCTAAAGTTTGGATTTTATTTGGATATTGAGCCTGTTTTAATGGATTTTCTCCATTTTTGGGAGATATTGGGCATTTTTGGAGCCCATATTTTGGGAGGAAGTTGGAGATGGATAACCAACTTAAGATCTATATAAACCAGGCCTGATTGAGGCCATGGAGGACAGAAAAAAAATAGAGTTACGCTGAAGGGAAGCCAAGCCAAAGCCATTTTTATGCAGGGAAGATATTGAGGAGCAGACGCTGTCGGACCATTTCTGGGAGCTCCGGACGTCCGTTTTGCATGTCGTTTTCTTTGCAGGGTTATAGAGATCTGGAAGAACATTACCATATTAGTATTGTAGCCAATTGGCACTGCTGTGATGTACTTTTGAGCTTTTGAACAGAAATAAAGAAGCCTCCCCCACAGAGACAAAGGCCAGGTAACGTAGGCAAAGTTGTGCTGAACTGCGTTATCAATCCTCGTGTTATGGTTTGTTGTCTATTATTTCATTTCAGATCTGAATATGTGTATATGGATTTCATAATTCCTCTTCTTTCCTCATTCTTTCATTAAGTTTCTCAAATGGTTAATTAACGCATGCAAAATTAAAACTCAACCATAGTCATTAAAAGATCTGACGGATCATGCCAAGAATGAGTAGATTCAGTGCCTTATCCTAGGGATATGGGGTCAATTATTGGAACACAAAACTAAAATAAAACGATATTTACAACGATGTAAAGAGCCACTCCCATCTCAAGCAAAGTACTTTTTCAGGAAATGCCCATTTATAGGGCCACCAAAAACCTCTTCATTCTCCATATTCTGCAACTTGAAAGTGTTATTAGGGAATACCTCAGATATTTTGAAAGGACCGATCCATAAATATTCAAATTTACCGCGCTTTCCTTTATCCTGCCTCGGTGCATCCCACTTGAGCACCAGATCGCCCAATTGGAAATCCTCTTTTTTCACCTTCTTGTTGAATGCCTGCTTGATATTCAGTTTATGATCATATGCCTTATATACTAGCTTCTCTCGGGTCTGTTGCACTTCAACCAACTGCTAAATCCTCCTGATCATATCATCCGGCTCCCCTTGATATTCTTGGAAGATTTTTTCCACAGGCAAGGCAAGTTGAGAGGGATAAATGGCCTCAACTCCATATACCAACTGGAAAGGAGAGAGGCCCAAGGCCCTCTTTGTTGTCACTCTGTCATTACACAAAGAAAACTTGAGTTTTGAATCCCATGCCTTTGTTTGATCCTCCAACAGCTTCTTAACAATCTTTATAAGGCTTTTGTTTGAGGATTCTGCAAGCCCATTTCCCTGTGGGTAATAAGGGGTTGAATGAATCAATGTGATCCCATATTGTTCATAGAATTGAATCAATGGCTCAGCCTTGAAGGATGCAGCATTGTCAGTGACAATTATGTTCAGACAACCAAACCTTGCTATAATGTCTTCAAGGAAACCAATGATGACCTTGTGAGAAGCATTCCTGGTAGGGATAGCCTCTATCCACTTAGTGAAGTAATCTGTGGTAGTCAAGATCCATCTATGTTGGCCACTAGAAGTGGGATGAATTTACCCGATAAAATCTAAGTCCCATTGTTGAAAAGGTCTTGAAACTGCTACAAGATTTAATGGCAAAGACTTAAGCTGCTGCTTCCCAGAAAATTTCTGACATTTAACACATGCTCTGATCTTATCACAAACATCTGTGAATAGACTAGGCCAAAAATACCTAGCCCTGAGAATCTTGTAGGCAGTAGTCCAAAAATGATGCCCCCCACACAAACTGTCATGAAAATCAAACATAATACGTTGGGCCTCTTGCAGGTCTAGGCATCTCAATAACACTCCCAATGGATCCTTCCAATACAAAATTTGATCAACCAAGAAATACTTTATCGATTTGAGTTTTAATGATCTCCCCTTGTTCTTTTCCATACCACTTGGAGGTTGTATATTATACAAGAAAAATATAATGTCTTTGTACCAACTGCAATTTGCCAATGCAGTGCTAGCTTGAGCACCTATGTTGTTTAATTCAGTCTGTTTCTTTTCTGAACATGAGCCAATGAAATTTACTCCCAACGCTGAGCAATTTGATTCAGCCAACAACTTGGCTAAACCCTGGCCCTTGACCAATTTGGTAGGCCTGATTTCTAAATAAAATTCAAGGAACTTAGCAATCCATTTGATGCATTTTCCGTCAATATCAGGCTAAATAAGAATTTCTCTTATAGCAACTGATGGAACATAAGCAATAACTCTTGAATGCAACACATAAACTCTGAATTACTTAAGAGCTTTAACCAGTTCATAGGCTTTCTTATCCATAATGTCATATTTTAATTCTGCATCTCTCAAAGCCTGACTGAAAAAGGCAATGGGCTGCTCTAAGCCTTCAAAGTTCTTCTGCAAAAAAAATTCTGCTACTGTATCAAAAGAGGCAAAATAAAAAATAAGAAAGTCCTTGGAGTAGTCTGGGATGACTAGGACTGGGGCTTCCATCAAAGATTTATTTATTTTATCAAAAGAACTATGAGCCTCAACAGTCCACTTGATTTCATTATCTTTCCTCAACATGGCTGTGATATACTTGAGTAACTCAACAAAATTCGACACAAACCTTCTCAAGAAATTAACCTTTCCTAGAAAATATTGAACCTCCTTTTTAGATCTAGGCAATGCTAAGGTTAGTATGGCTTCAACCCTGCTGGAATCAACCCTCACTCCTTCAGCTGACATGATATGCCCCAATAATTTTCCTTCTTTCATAGCGAACAATGACTTTTTCGGATTCAAAGAGAGGCCAAATTTTCTGCATTTTAAGAATACCTTTCTTAAATGATCACAATGCTCTTCATCAGATTGAGAGAACACGGTTATGTCATCTAAGTAGATAACAACAAACTTGTCCTTGTCTCCAATAAATGCTATGTCCATAGCTCGCTGAAAAGTCGCCCTTGCGTTCATCAAACCAAAGGGCATCTTGGCGTACATGAATGTACCCCAAGGAGTGGTAAAAGTCGTCTTCTCTCTATCCTCTGGAAAAACAAAAATCTGGTTGTATCTAGAAAAACCATCAACCATAGACATTTGGGTTGCAACTGTCACCCTCTGTAATATATGCTCCATCTTGGGAAAAGGGTAATTATCCTTTTTAGAAATTTTGTTCAGCTTCCAGAAATCGACACATAGTCTGATTTCTCCATTCTTTTTCCTCACAGGGACCAAATTATCCACCCATTCAGAATATCTCAAAGGAACAATAATTTTTGCATCTAAAATCTTTTTTACCTCCTTCTCCATGACAGGCAATAACATAGGATTGATTTTCCTCAACGTTTTCCTGAAGGGCTTAGTCTCTTCTTTTAATGGAATCTTGTGCTCTATAATGTTTGTGTCATAAATTTGTAGATCTTCATAAGTCCATGCGAATACATCAACAAACTCCTTCAACAATTTGACATATTCAGCCCCCTGCTCTCTTGATAGGATTCTTGACAACTTGACATATTTTGGATCCTTCTTTGTTCCCAAATTGCACTCGGTTATATTAGCGTCGTCAATAGACACTTTCCCTTTTACTGCCACATTATTTTCATCAAATATTTTTTCCAAAGGAACTAGTCCTTTTGGAATGCGGTTGCTAGGTAGCTGCATGATACGATGATTAACAATTCTGTTAAGGAAAACATCAACATATGGAGTAATTTCAGAATCAAGATCCCAATCAATGTGTAATGCAGCAAATTCATCAACAGACTCAAGAAATTTTTTAAGTTCTAAATCATCTTCAAACACCTTCCAATATTTGACATTGTCCGGTATAGAAGGCATGTATTTGAATTTTACATCATACATGAGTTTTGGCGGTATGGGTATCCTAAAATTGCTTGCTAATACAACCAAAGAATCAACCACATAATTCTCTTCTCGTGGAATAAAAGAGATGTCATACTCAGAGAAAAAATTCTCCACTAGGTCCCATACTTCATTTCTATAAGATCTAAGCCTAGGGTGCTTAGTTTGGCAAAGATTTTTGGTTTGATGGACTATCAATTCAACATCTCCAAATACTGACAATTTTTTAATCCCCATATCCTTTGCATTTCTCAAGCCCAAAACAAGAGCTTCATACTCTGCCACATTGTTGGTAGTTTCAAATTCTAGTTTGTATGAAAAAGATATGGTTTCATGAGTTGGTGAGACAAAGAGCACTCCAACACCGACACCTTCCTTAGAAGAGGCTTCATCAAAGAACATCTTCCAAACAAAATTGGTTAGAGGAGGTTCTTCAAACAAGGTAGCGGACTTTTTTCTTATTTCAAGAGGAGTTTCAGGAGCATCAGTGAGCTGCAAAATGCTGGACCCCAAATCGATTTCAAGAGAAAAAATAGGATGATTAGTAGGGTTTGCTTCATCACTAATAATGTAAGCCAGCTGGGCTTCTCTGTAAAGTCTTCTATGCTCCCCACCAAACACTGGGATAGTTGCATATGAGAGATCCATCTGCAAGGTTTCTCCAAGTCTTTTTATGCAAGACCTTGACAAGAGCATGCCAAAATTGGGAGGAACATCAACCACCACAACATCCATAAGTATACTTTTCATGGGCAGCTGAAATGGAGTCACAACCATATCCTTAATGAACCCCAGGAATTTTACTTTCCTAGAGTCGAAAGAATATAAGTCATGATAGGTTTTGGTGATTTTGTCCAAGTTCATCCATAACAGATTTTGGCATAAGATTATGGGAGGCCCCTGAATCCAAAAGACAGTTATGCAACAGCTTGTCATGGATATTGAGAGAAGTATAGAAGGGAGGGGATGAGTCATCTCTGTCTTCTATCAAAGGGCCTAAAATCACATCAGGTTTTTCATCTTGCAGATTTATTGAATCAGTGGAATTAGGAGAGGCATCGAGTTGTAACATTTTGGTCAGATATTTTTTAAATTCTTCATTTTTTATCAATTCCAAAAATGGTACAGGGATCTTAATTTTCTGGATCTCATTCTCAAAACTGAAGGAGGGGGAAGGCTTCAAAATCTCTTTGGTTTCAGGAGGAGGATTTATGATCAGAAGTTGTGGGTTTTGAGAATCTTTTTTCTTTGCTACTCACTATCACAGTCTTGGAAGAATTTTCTTTCTGAACAGGCTGATTAGGGGCAACACTTTTTTCTTCATTCTTCTTAGATCTTAGCTTATATCTACTATCATTTTCCTTCATTTTTTCTCCCTTGCTTAACTCATTGATTTGGATATCCATTAAAGATTTCTCATAAGAGGACTGAGTCAAGTGTGGGGATGGGGATGAATCACCTAAATAGTGAATCTCAGGATTAGCCTCTACCTCCTCTTCTTCTTCATCAACAACCATATTATTATGAAAAGGAGCTTGAATCCTTTGATCATCTCTCTCTCTGTTTCTGGGATCTCTAGGAGGGATTTGGGGAGCATTGTTGGGTCTCTAGAAATTACCTCTATTTTCAGTTCTGAGCATTTCTATATGGCTGTCTTCCTTCTGATTTTAACTTCTCGATCTCATTAGAAAGGGAATTTACTAATTTGGTCAACTCATCTGCCTGTGAATGAACAACAGGAGAGTCATAAGTGGAAGCTTCAACTCTGTTTTTTCTCCTATATTTGTCAGATTCTCCCCTGAGCTTAGCTGAAGCAATTATGTTGGATTCTACAAGGCAACATCCTGCATCTAAACTAAGGAAGGTGACCTTCTCTCTCTCAATAGAAGGCAAAAATCGAAGTCAAAATCACTGTCATAAGTGATTTTTGCCATGGTTTCAGTGGGTTTGATCTCATCAGGGATCTTCTTGTACATTTTGTTAAACCTTTTAGAAAAGTTAGAGACAAAATCTCCTTCTTTCCTTTTCAAAGATCCAAATTCACTGATATAATACAGAAAATCCTTTTTGTCACCCTAGTGCCTCAAGAAGGCTTCATCCAATGCCTCAATACTCGTAATGGATCCAGGGGCCATACCCCTAAACCACTTCCTAGCTTCACCAAAAAGGATTTGGACAAAAACTCTCATCCAAAGATCTTCATTTTCAATATTTTGGTTATCTGCATAGCTATAGAAAGCAGGAAGATGTTCCTCAGATGTTATATCTTCTTCTCCTGTAAACTTGGGAATGTATTTCAAATAATCTCCCGAGGAAAGAGCATTCATTGGTTGAGGCAATACTAGAGGAGCATATCTTGCAGCTACTATGACATCCATCCTATTTGCAAGGGGGTTAACAATTGCCATTTGATTTTGTATTCTAGGTGAACAAGCAGGAGAAGGAGGTCTGGCTATGTGCAGATTAGGAGAAGGAGAAAAGGATAAAGGGGATATTTCAGTCTTCACAACAACAGGTGGAGTCTTGGAAGAAGATGGTAAGGTTTGAGAAGGAGATGAAGTTCCTACTTCTTTGGCAGCTAAAGTTTTAACATAGAGAGGTGTAGCAAAACCTAACGTAGGGAAATCTTCAAAACTATCAAGACTGAAACACTTCTCAATATCAGGGGAGGAGAATATACCAATGTCTTCTTCTTTCAATTCAGTTTCAAAGGTAGAGTATTCAACAAGAAACTCTTCAAAATCTAACTTTTTAGATACTTCAGCAGAAGATAAAGGAAGCTTACTTGATAAAACAGCTGGAGTATTAAGAGTGGAATCAGGCAGCTGACCAGAAGCACTTGTAGTAGCAATAGAAAAACCTTTTTTAGAATCTTTTCCCTTCTTGATTATATTCTCTGGGTCATCCTCAGGTAAAACCAAAGGTAACTGTGGATTTGATCTCGCATGTCTTCCTTTAGGCGCTAGAGCTAAATCAATGGAGTCTCCAGGTGCAAGATGCAATCTTCAAAATACTAAGTCCCGATGCACCTTGAGAGCTAGTAAGCATTGTTGTTCTATCTGAGGGAAAATTCTTCAAATCGTTCCCCAGAAACAATGCCAAAAATGTTAGCACTAGGAGTCACCTTCTGATTGCAAGGAAGGTAAGCCCAATACCCATCATATGATATGTGAAAGTATGAGTGTTTTTTGAAAGGTCGATTGGAAAAACTCGGAATGATAATATCCTCACTCAGAAGCAGGGCTAACATGTAACAACAAATAAGGTCTTGGCTAATTTCAACCAATAGTTTGGGAGTAAATATGGATAGAAGGAAGGCTTGAATGAGAAGAATGTAAGAGCTATTGCAAACATCAGGTCCACAAAATCCCAAAGGAAGAAAGTTTCTTAAAACAATATCTTCTTGAAATTAGAAACTAAGGAGCTAAATAAACACCATGGAAATAAAATGATCAAACATCCATCATATCATTACCACAGTCATCCATATGAAGCATTCAAATATGAACATTTAACATTAGAAGCAAATAGTCTTAAATAGGAGTTGATTTCTATTAGTCAAAAAGTCTTAAGTCCAGTACATACTAGATCACAGTCACTTTATCAAAAATATTACAGTTTATTGGGAGCCTTTCTCTACCATCCAAACCCATTAAAGCAATTCATCTACCTATTTATAACAAGAAAGGGAGGCAAGAACTGGAGGTACGAGCGGGCTTCTTTTCCTTAAAAATATCAGAACATTTATTTATTCTAACAACTAAGATAATAGCCTATGCTTTTAAATAGGGAAGTGTTGGTGACTAAACCCAATCATGCTTCTAATTGCTTTGATCCTCTTTCGCTGCTCAGCTCATGTTTTTCCATGTGCCTCTTTGGAGCTTGTAGTTGTCCCCTGCATGCCAACTGTTACTTCTGTCATTTATTCCATTATTAACTTATCCAAAACTGTTGGCTTAGTCTTCCTAGATCCTTGGTGTTTGTTGGTTACTCCCTTGGGTATCAATTCTGTGTAGCGACCCCTAGAATGGAACAAGGAGAGAAGGTAGTGCCTGTGGGTAGCGCCCCTGTGTTGCATGTCTACGACTACATTTGTCCTCTGTTGCAAAATTGAGTAGAGCTTGTGTGTAAACCTGCTCTCTGTAAGATATTACGCGACGCTTGTGGGTAGCACCTATGTAACAATTCTACATTCTGTAAAATATTATGCAGTGCCACCTACGCTGCGTCTGCATAAGGGTTTAGGTATCTATGCTAAAATGTAGCGTATTTGACTCCTGAACGTGTGTAGAGCTATTTTTTTCCTTCCATGATGACAAATCAATTTACTTAGGTGCTTTTACCACTGAGTGAAACTAGTACTTGGAAAAAATTCCAAAATTCATATAGCTAAACACCTAGAAGCCTGTATAGGTGGCAAAACTTAATATGTGCCTATCAGTGAAACTTCCCAAGAAGGAGCAACTTTCAAAAATGGGGTTTACCACTACCAACTACTTTTTCATTTTAACACTTAGCCTCACACTCTTCCTGGTGGAAAGAGTGTCTTCAACTAACTTAGTAGACTTCTTCTTCTTAGCACTGGTAGGCTTCTTCAATACAGTTGTGCTCTCCTTAGCTACTGGTTTGTCATCTTCAATGGAAGCCTCAACCAACACCTGTAAATTCTTTTGGGTTAATTCATCTTGGAAATGCTTCAGTTCTTCCTTTAGTTTCTTGTTCTGAGCCTGGAAACCCATGTTCTGTCTATAAAGATTCTTTAGTTATTTACAAAGAGGCAGAGCCTTTCTCGCTGCAAACCTTGCCAATTCCAGGGTATGGTTGTAGCCATCCATGAGCTCATTCATCTGAGCCAAGTGGACCATTTCTTCTACTTTGAGACGAGCTATTTCTCTCCTTTCATCCCTAAGTTTCTTAATAAGTATTTTGTAGGTCTGGATGCCAAGGGGGTTGGGGACATGTGCCGTCTCAGCAGGCTTCTTCTCGTCCTTTTCTTCCATCTGTACAGGAGTTTCCTTGCATGTTTCATCAGTCTTCTCAAAACCTTTTCCTTTATGCTTCTTCTCTTGCACAACAACCTTTTCTTTATTTTTCATAGGTTTTTTACAATCCTTCACAGGGATTTCATCTTCCCTCTCCAAAGGTCTTTTGGTACCTTTAACCTTGATTTTCTATACAAGGGTTTCTTGTAAAGGATGTCCTTTGAAATCCCCCTTAGGAATTGATGACCTGGTGAAAGGTCTTTTACCTTTGATTTCAGTTGTTGGAGAAGGAGAGGGAAAGAGAAGCTTCTTCCCTTTTTTTGATGTCACCTTGGTAGAATATGGAACTTCTTCTAACCCTGGTGGAGGTGGTGGTGAGAAATATCTATGTCGGGAAGGACAGACCTCCTCCTCAGATTCTCTAACCTGCTTATTGATCTCTGAAATAAGGGCTCTTCCCTTTCTCTTCTTGTTGATCCCTATTTTAGTACTGGTAGGTGATGAAGAGCCTGCAATTTGTGATTGGGGGGTAGGTGTTGGGTCCAGCTTAAAGTGAGAAGAGACCAAAAAATTCTCCCAGGAGATCTCTTTCTTTCCCAACTCTTCAGAGACAAGCATCCTAATAAGTCTAGAGTGGAAAAGACTAGAGTCCACATCCTTGGATTTGGCTTGCACCCTATCTGCCATTACCTATACTTCTCAGTAGGTAATATGGAATATTCATCTGAACCTTACCAGTAAAATGCAACAACCACCTTATGTGGTAATGGTACAGGGTGTTAAATCTCCCTTCACAACTAAAATATCTCTATATGATTTTCAACATTTTTTCAAACTGGTCAATCAACTGATTCCTTGGAACATTCTTAGATAATTCATTGGCTTGGTATTTAGGCTTGAAAATATATTTAACAAAAGGTGAACTCAATACCATGGCCTTGAACCAATTTTCTCCTAAAATGGGAATTCTTGTTGCAGCTGAGATGGAGGCTTCAGTCACCTCAAATTCCAAATCTACAACTCTGGTTTTCTTGCCATCAAAATTTAGTGCAAATTGTTTTGATACTTCTGAGTGGACTCTCTGCATGTTCTGGCAGAAAGAGAGGCATCCTTCTCTTCGAAACCTTTCCCTTGCCATGGGTTCTGTGTCAAAAAGGCGCATGTCAACAGGTTTTGTTCAAACTATCTTGCCACCTTTGTGTGCTTTCTTCGACTGAGGGGTCTCCATGAATCGGAAAGAGTGTCCTTAAGAGGCTGTAAGGGATGCTATTGACCAGAAAAATTCAATTCAAGTCTCAAAAGCACAAGGATGGGCCTCCAAATTAACAGTGCTTAGAAAATGAACTTGGCTATGAGAAATGGACTTTCAGGCTCATACAGGTTTTAAGAGTGTAGACTATGAGGAAGTAATTCCAAACTGACTCTTCGTACAGGATGAAAATAAGCAAAGGATAATCAGAGAGGTTTGAGAAGTGCCTTTGTGTAGCGCAACACATACACAGAGGATGGGCTATTTTAGGCCTATGAATTTCAAAGGCTATGACTAAACACAATAATCAGACTATGGATACGAGAGAAGATGTTTACAACAATGCAAATATGGCTCCCATACTACCCTGCAAGATTAGCAAACCGAAACCCGAGCACAAATCTCCTATGAAAATTAATATGCGAAGGAGGTTGCACAGGATACCTGTGAAGTCAACAATTGTTGAGCTCCTCAACATGAACTTAGGATGAGATTGAGGAAACTTCAGCCCTGAAATCTTTCACAACATTGGATTTAGTGGACAAGCGATCATCTAAACTGAACTGGCAAACTTACGCAGTGCATCATTGTTGAACTTTTAAAATTTAGAAACCGTTACCAAGGATCATAAATGCAAGATCTTTTGAAAGCATTTCAACTGACTTCAGGCACTGAAAACAAGGGTTAAGGTATCATTCATGGAAATCATGACTTGGAGTGGGTGCATGATAATCGTGACAGGCGCTACGGAAATTCCTGTTGAGTGGGCAACGTTCTCCAAATCAAAAAAATGATTGGACAGGTGAGTGGGGATGATGAGGTATGCATGCAAGGTCATGAGTGATGAGAGAGGTGTGTCACATCAGCCTGGTCATGGGAGGTATCATCCTAGGGATGAACCATGAGAGGGGACATAAAGAATAGACCATGAGCTCATAAGGGTTTAAGGACCAAAAATTGAATTGTGGATCAACACATGAGCTATGACTCAAAGGTTTAGTCATCCTAAGGGGTC
>JZKD02S1642935.1:142977-153016 GCA_000966675.3 Picea glauca
TCTTATTGCATATGGTTGAGGTATGTTCCATGGTTATCTCTTTCTATTATTTGTTGCATACACACATATAAACACATCTAAAAAAGTAGATCAACAAAGTGTTTGACGAAATACCACAACCAGGAAAAAGTTTTAAAAAGACACCAAAACCGTGGTGATCCTTGCATAATGCTTGGGATCATTACAGTAGATTTCCTTGCTTTATTGTTTGATCTATCATTGTTGAAAATCTCATTGTAAACATTTCAACAACGTCAGTGTAGAACCCTTCATTATTTTTCAAATATAAGTATAAATATTCCTTGGTATTCTGATTTCTTAAACCAAGAGAAGAAAAACTCTTTGCCATATCCCACATTTCTACAATTAATGACATTCTTTTCTTAATATTTTGTTCAACAAAATTCAGGGTGACAACAATTAAACTGGAAATTCCTTTTACCCTTGAACTTGGTTCTAGGTTTTCTTGAAAACCCTTTCCAGGATCAATCATAGCAACAAGAGAAGCTAGAATAAGTGGAGGCATGAGGGTTTCCTCGAATTCTTTAATTCTCTCTTTCAACCGGGCATTCTCTTCTTCCATGTGTGCAATTGAAACATCAAGTGTGTCCCCTGTAACTCTATGAATGAATGATAATTTGGAAGGTAACATATCTTGAGTATCAATGGTATAATGTAGCTTCCCACTCTTATTCTTGTAGTTCTCTCGAAAAACAATTTCTTAGATTCTTTATCGAAAGATGAATTTTGTACAACAAATGTTTCCTCATAAGAAAATGTCTCGTCCTGGATCATGAGTGCGGAGACATGTTGTACATTTTCTCAAGATGATACTTCTACATCTAGGAAAGTAATGTTTTCAATATCTACATCTAAATCCATGTTATCCAGTATCAAGTCATCTTATTGAGCATGAGTTTCATCCCCTTCCCGTTGTGAATTAGTTCTTTTTATTTTAACCTTTAGTTTATGGGGATTCTCTAGGTTCCCTTTAGGAGGGTTCCTCTCCTCATCATCTCCTGAATTATTGTTCTGCATTTTTCTCGTGTGGGATGTTCCTGGCTGAGGGTTTGCCTTTGGCAAGGCACTTTTTATAGAGACAAATGGTGATTGGACATTTTTATCATTCAAGGGTTTACCTCTTTATTTATGATTCTCGGTAGTGCTTATGACAATTTCTGTATCTTCAGAAGTTTTTTCAGCTTCTTGGTTACTAGGATTGTGACTGTCATTTTCTTCTTCTTTATTGACAACTAAATTTAAAAGTGTAGGGCTAAGCCCAACTGAAAGCAAATGATTATAAAAAAGGTGATTCGAGTCGAAACCCTTGATTTCCTGTGTGAATCTTAAGTCAAAATTCTTGAAATAAGCAACATATTCATCTATTTTGGAAATTCCTCAAAGAATAATTTCACCAACTTTCCACGGGAGAGGTATGAACTGCTTTTTCCTTTTTTTAGACAAATTATGGAACCAAAATTTATACTTCCTAGCTATCTCAATGATAAATAGGTTATTAAATATATAATATTTAAGGAAGATAGGTTTCTCAATAGAGTAGAAAACCCTAATGAAATTATAATCTTCCATTTTCTCCAGAACTCCTTTTCCCTTCAGAAAATCCGATGCTTCAATGATAGCCGCAAAGTGTCTTTCCCAAATAAGAATTTATTAAATTTAGATAGAAAATATGAATACACCTCATAGAAATGGTGGCTGAATCTATGCCTCCATAGATCTTGGTACCACATGGTCACAAGGTCCACCTTTATTTTAATTCTTCGAGCAATTTTTAAACCCTCAAAAGTATGACAATATGTGACAACAAATATCAAATAAGGCGATTGTTAGACAAACAGGATCACAGATAAATAAAATAAAACAAATGTGTAAATAAAACACAGAAGATACCTAATACAATAGAGACACATATATACATGGTTCACCCGGTGTGGGCTACATCCACCACAGAAATTTCCAGGTCCTTTCTTTTTATTATCCAACAAAATGAAGGGATACAACCTACAACTCAACTGCTATAACTTCCTCTTATTCCTCTCACGGTCTCCTCTCTTAGAATACAATAATCACACACATACACAATTTCAATACAATTCCCTCATATAAGAGGATTTCCTTCTAGGGAAAAAATCCCTAAAATAACTTCTATCGTCAGATCTGCGACATTATAATGAATGGTCCAGATTGACTACGAAATTACAATATTTTACAAGGTAATGTTTCCCAATATTTCCACCAGGGAGGGGATACAAAAATTATTTATGCCCCCTCGGTGATAGTTGTGGGGGAGAAATCCCCCCCACACCCCCCCATTAGGGAATGGGGTCCAAGCACAGTTGAAACAAACCTCAAAATCAGGAATATAATCAGGCTTTTCAACCAACAACGACATACATAAATTTTTATTAAACTTAAAATTAGTCAACTGTGCAGTGATTTCATTCAATATTATCTTCGCCTAGTCGAAGGTATCATTTTCATAAACCACAATGACATATACCACAAGGTAGCATTTTCATAAACCACGAGGTAGCATTTTCAACCAACAATGACATATATAAATTTTTATTAAACCTAAAATTAGTCAATTGTGCAGTGATTTCATTCGAGATTATCTTCACCTAGTCGAAGGTAGCATTTTCATAAACCACAAAATGAAATATGTATAATTTCAGTCGAGGAATTTTTTCTGTAGAATCCTGGCAAGCAATTTGAGTAAATAACTAGGCAATTTCCTTATACGAATTATTTAAAGAACTTACCTGAATTCTTGATATGTCTTAAGGCATTTTCACAGGGTCATGCAAATATTCTTGAAGAAGCTCTATTCCGTTGCTCTTGCTTTTTAGGAATTTTCTATCTTCCTCCCCTTTACAGACCAAGTTCGACTCTAGCAATTTCATCATTTCTCTAAATATTGAAGGCGTGAATGAGATGGGATAATTATTCTGCAATGCGATGACTCTTTTGTTTTGAATAAGCTTATCCACACACCAGGTGACAATATCCTTACATTCAAAAACTTCTGGAACACATCCAATGAGAACTATTCTTGATGTCCACACTTTGTTGTCTTCTTTATCCAATAATTTTGAGTAATACCAGTAGGAGCGAGATCAATGATAATTATGATCTTCCATAACAAAGAGGTTCAGAGTATCCCCACAGAACGATTGTTTTCTCATGGTTGTCCCAACGAAGCTCATTATATTTTCTTGAAATATTAATTTGCATAGTGAAATGAACTTAAGTTAGATTTATTTTTTCGGAAACATTAACTCAAAATAACTATTACTAGCCTTGGTAACAACATCATTAATTAACGACCACTTCAACAATAAATTTGGTAGTTGGGTCCATAGGGATAACAATAAATGTGACATCAAACAATGTGAAGAGACATGTAATGGTGGAGAATAAGGGTTGGGAATTAGTATGAAAAGGCAGATATGCAAGTCTGATGGTGTGCAAGTCTGAGAGTCTGAGTGTATGAAGTGGCTAAGTATCGGTAAGTGTCATGCATACAATGGAGAGAGTATATGTGTATCGCGTAGGTCCGCAGGTCTGAAAGTCTGAAAGTTCGAAGCGCAAAATTATTCTAAGTGTTGGGTGGACTTATACATGGGTGAAAATAAGATGATGAAAGTGCGAGAGTATGCGAATCTGAAAGTCTTCGAACGTAAAATTTGACTAAGTATAGTAGTACCAAGAAAGGGAAAAAGAGAGGATAAAAAGAAAATGGGAGAAGGGAAATTATAGAAAGGGGAAAATAAAGGGTATCAAAAGAGGCAGGAAAATAGAATAAGGGAGGGGGGAAAAGCACAAAATGGGTTCAACAATTGGCTCCAACTGTGGGACGATAACCCCCTACGGGTTGTCAAGAATCCAAAATCTTATGACTAGATGTTTTATCATTTGGGAAATGGAGTCGAAATAGTAAGGTTATATAGAATAAAATAAAATAAAACTATGTACATAAAGAGGATAGAATTTTAAGCGATATTTTTTTTCAACTGTCATCCATTGACATGAAACAATAACATTTTCCCCTTCATATATTTAAGCATATGTGAATTAAAACCAAGGATTTTCTCAATAATGTAAGGCTCGATCCATAGTGCTCCAAATTTTGTGTGCATTGATGATTTCTCCTTAGCTTTGTTTCAAAGTAACATTGATTCTCCTTTTTGAAAATTTTTAACAGTTGCACTCTAATCGAAATATCGTTTGACATTTTGTTTCCTCTGAGATGTTCTATGCAAATCTTCACTTCTTTCTTCCTCCAATCTCAATAATTGATTTAATCTATTTTTCATAGGAATAATGTTTTCAGCGTCCTCTATGTTAACTGCATAAGTTAAGGCATTCAATTCAAGGATGATTGGCATTTTTTCCTCCTTTCCGTAGGCCAACATATAAGGAGACATCACAGTGTTGTCTTTCAGAGTCATTCTTATTTCCCACAAAGCGTATGTCAATTTCAAATGCCATTTCTTCTCATTCTGATCAATAGTTTTCTTTAAAATCTAAATAAGTGTCTTATTGGTAGATTTGGCAAGACCATTTCCTTATGGATAATAGTTTAAGGATTGTACCATAACGATTCCATATTCTCCACAAAAAATTGTAAATTTTGACTAGATGAAAAATGAGCCATTGTCAGTAATGAACTTTTTTGTAACACCAAATCTTGATAAGGTATTATCCTTAAGGAACTTAATTAACTCATCATAAACAACCTTTTTTAATGTTATTGCTTCTTTCCATTTAGTAAAGTAGTCTATAGCAGTAAGAATATATATATTCTCATTACTCGATTTTGGATTTATTGGTCCAATGACGTCCAATCCCCATTGGGCGAATGGTTTTTCTACATATATGGGTTGTAATGGCATTGCATACCTTTTCATCTTCCCTAAAAATTGTTGACAAGAGATACATTTTCTCACTATAACATGTGAGTCCCTAAAAATTGATGGCCAATAAAATTCGGCTCTTATTATTTTATGCATTGTAGCAAAATTCCCCCCACATATCCCTTCATGAAATTCTTGTATTAATTCTTGAGCTCTCTTTTCATCAACACACCTTATTAACATGCCATCATAATTCCTTCTTAATAATATTTCAACAATCAATACATACTGGTTTGATTTCATCTTTACTGCTCTTCTTTCCTTTGGAGTCACGGTGACAAGAAATTGTCCATAATTCAAGTAAAACACAATATATGTGTACCACTCAAAACTAGATATAGGATCCCCAATTGAAACTGTTGAAATCATTCCATCCATACCATCACCGCCGGAAATGAACTTACATAATCCTTAACCTTTGTATTCTTGAATCTATGCCAACCAGTTCACCCATTTCCCTTCTCTCAGTTGTTGGTTTAATAACATCTTAATAGGAGAGGATGGAACATATGCAATTACATGAGAATTTAATATGTAAGTCCGAAAATGTGCTACAACCTTTACAAGAGATAGGGCTTGTTTCTCCAATTCTAAATATCTTAATTCAGAATCATGAAGGGTCTTGCTCATGAAACTAATTGGTAGATATTCACCCTTGGAATTTCTTTGAGTAAGAATAGATGCCAAAACGGTTTCTATTGCAAATGAATACATGATGAAATCTCTTTGAAAATCCGGACTAATGAGGACTGGGGTTGTAGTGATTTCCTTTTTTATTTTAATAAAGGCTTCACGTGTATTTGAAGTCCATTCGAACCTTTGATCATTTTTTAACAATGATTTGATTGGTTTTGCAATCCTTTCATAATCGGGAACAAATGGACCCCTTTCTTAGATGATGGAGGGTTGAGTTCATTTATAGCTTTAACCCTCTTTGGGTCAATATAAATTCCTTCTTTGCACACAATATGCCCCAATAAATTTCCTTTAGTCACATCAAACAAACATTTATTTGGATTCAAATAAACTCCATATAATCTACATCTTTCAAAGAATTTCCTCGGATGATGAATGTGCTCATTTCTTGTCTTTGAATGGACTGTCAAATCATCTTGGTACTCCACCATGAACTTACCTATCAAACCTTCAAAGGCATGGTACAAAGCCCTATGAAACGTAGCTCCAACATTCTTTAAACCAAAGGGCATCCGAGCATATGCATATGTCTCCTAGGGCATTGTGAAAGTTGTCTTCACTTTGTCTTCCTCTACAACCAAAACTTGATTATATCCAGAAAAACCATCTAACATGGACATACAAGTAGATCCAGTGACTTGTTGAAGAATGAATTCCATGTTAGGCAGAGGATAATTGTCATTTATACTTGATTTATTGAGATCCCTGGAATCCACATACATTTGAATCTCTCCAGTTTTCTTTCTCACAACCACCGTATTCGAAAGCCAGTCATAATGCCTGATTGGATATATTATTCCAGCTTTCTTCAATTTTTCTAACTCAATCTTCACCAATGGCTTCAACTTGGGATTCATTGTCCTTATTTTCTACATGACCGTTTTTGCTCCTTCTCTTAATGTGATGATATGTTGAAATATTGTTTTATCATATACCTTTAAATCATCATAACTCCATGCAAAAACATCAAGATATTCTTTGATAGGGTGACAATGATCAACTTCTTCGGATGTACAATTAACTCCCAAATTAATGTACTTTGGGGAACTATCAGTCCCAATATTGACTTTTCTTGTTTCTTGAAATTTTTGGACCGATACTTCTTCCATGAGATTTTTGGCATGATCATCTCTTGTGAAAAGAGATTTAGTCTGGACACAATTCTTCGACACAAAGACAATTTCATTATCTCCATCTTCATTTTCATTTACTAGAAAATTTTCTAGGTATTCATCATTTTCAAACACTTGAAGATATTCTTGGTTATCAAGTACCAAAGGTCGAAATACTCTTTTAACCTGAAAATATGTTTCACTCTAGATATCATCTAGATTCGATAGCGAAGCTGCCAATGCTAATGAATCTTCCTTTTGATTTTTATCCCTTGGAATGAAAGAAATATTAAAATAAAAAAAGGACTCCGTTAATTCATTTACTCTTTTGAAATATAATTTAAGTATTTCCTTCTTAATCTTATATTTTTGAGTGACTTGATTTATTACCAAATCAGAATCGCTAGTCACAATTAGATGTTCAATCTTCATTTCTCGTGCAAGGATCATTCCTTGAATCAAAGCCTCGTATTCCACTTCATTATTTGTGCAAGAAAACTCAAGTCTAATAGCATGTGGGTGTGCAATTTTTTTGGGACTTTTAAGGACAATTCCAACTCTTCTCCCTGAGCTTGAGCAAGCTCCATCGAATGACATCCTCCAACAACCCGCAAAATTATTATCTTCATTTTTTGTATCCTCAATCTGTTCCAAATCTAGGATAGCATAGTTTCTGATACCAGCATCTATATAATCTAACATTAGCTTGTTATTTTTCTTCTTGAAAGAAAACGACCTCCTAGGTTCACAAGGAACCTTGATCATTTCTCTGTATTTATCTGGCAACATCATGCAACTTCCATCATTCATTATATAAACTTCGATCATGGATGAACGGTCTCTTTCGAGGACAACTCCTTATGTAGGAGGAAGATCTACCACCAAAATATTAAAAACAATAATAATATGGGGAGCGATCGTAATCCATGCATACAAATCTTTAATTTCTCCATAAGTTGGCACTTTCCCGGAATCAATAACGTAAATGCTTTCACCTGTTTCATAGTATCTAGTGCAGCTCATTCCAAGCACCTCCATTACTTCCAAAGGAATGATATTGTTTGTCGCGCTAGTGTCAAATAGACAATTGTGGAGTGAAACATCATGGTTTTCTATCAAAATATAGAAGGGTGGGACTTTTCCCCTCAACTTTACTACTGATGTATTTTGACTTTGCTTTTGGTTTGCAACAACTACGTCAATTATTCCCACGGGCTCGTCCAACAACTTCAAAATATTTTCCCTCTTTTGAGGAATATTTACCACTCTCATGAAAGGCAGAGTAATCCTCAACTTACTTATATCGTCAACACCATTATATATCATCTGAAGGTTTTTTGGTGTCTCGTGTTTCTTTTTAGCTCTGATGTTACTTATGACACCTTTGTTACTCTCTTTCTCATTCTCTTTCTCTTCATATTTTTCAGAATTATCTTTACTCTTGGACTTATTTACAAATGCCCGTGTTTTGGAAACGTTTTCTTGCGAGACAAGATCATCTTCACCTTCTTCATATATATACATGGACGTCTCATATCTGTCCTTCTGTATAGGTTCAAAACTTTCTTCTGGCAAATAATCATTTTCTATTTTAGCTATTTGTTCATTATATGGTTCATCAAGAACCACTACAGTCGGAATTGGCTATCTGGGAACCCTTTGTCTTTGTTGATTATCATCATTTTCAATCCTCACTCTTTTCTCTTAAGCATGGTTCCTTCTTTGTTCTTGGACTGACATCCTTGTATTGGGCATATAATTATCATTTCTTCTCAATCTCGTTATTTCGTTTTGCATTTGTCTAATGGTTCTATTCATTTGTGCAATCTCGATCCTTTTCTTAGTCTCCAGGGATGCAACAATGTATATTTTCACATCTGGTATAGTTCCCTTGAAAAATCCTCCACCAGTGGTCTAATTTTGACTTGGTCATGACATTTTCCATTCATTTATTTTCGAACTAGATGCTCCTTGATCATCAATACTTAGATTACCCATATGCCTTTGTACTTTTCCGAGAATAATGTCAGGGTCAGTGCCCGTTTCAATCATGATTTCCTCCATTTATGTAGCTTCAGTCATTGCTTCCTCTAGGGTATCCATTTGGGAGGCTCTAATGGAAAATTTCACATTTGGTGGCATGGAATTTTTATAACAACCAGGCATCATTGGATCATTAGGCCTTTTATCTTCAGGAATCTTGTTCATAGTTTTATTGAATCTGATATTGAAGTCTCTTATCCTTTCATTTTTCTTTAGACAAATCTAAGTAAAATTAGTGAGAAGAGTGTGATATGCGACTGGGGGAGCGAACATATTCAGGAACATGGCTTTGATATCATCAAATGAGCCAATCGATAAGGTGGGAAATGTCGTGTACGATTCATAAGATTTCCCTGATAAGGTTTGGAGAAATAAGCTTACCATCACATCATCATGTTCAATGAGATGAAAATAAAAAAATGTCTTGAAACAAATCAATATGTCTTTTAGCATCGATTGTTCCATATCCGGAAAATGTCTTCAAGGTTCCTTTGGGAAGAATAGGGAGTTCATATTGTTCATCGCATATGTTGAGAGGGCAATCTCTTATTATTCTTAGATTTTAGAATCTTCGCCTTTCTTCATCTCTTTCTTCTCATATTTCTTCATGTGGTTCTTCACATCTTTCTTCTCTTCCAACCATGTCTAAAAGTTTTTTTTTTTTAAGAGTACACCTTTCAGTTTCTAAGGTATGCAATTGCTTTCTTTTACTTCTAGTGATTGGTCCTTTGTATTTGTCCAACTTCAATTCCTACCTTGTTCTTGTGCTCTTCGAGCTCGTCTCTCGTTTCTTCGATCTTTTCTTTTGTCTCTCCTTTTTCTTTGAAGAATTTCTCTTTCTTCTTCTTGAACTAATGTTTTCCAAAACCTCTCTAATTATTCTCTATTTTCGGTGGTTGTTATTGCAAGATTATATAACTGATGAAGAATACTTCGTTGATTATTTAACCCAATTTCTAACTGGGGTTGGTTCTCCTGAGGCAAAGTCATGTAATAAAACCAAATATAAGTCTTCAATTCATTCCCCAATATGTTCGCTAAAAATATAGACGCTTGAATCCGTCAAAGACCGAAACAACAACCTTGCAAGGATATAAATCCTTCTGCGTTTTTATAGAGGTGGTACTCCTCTTTGGCTTATGATATTCTTAATAATTTCAAAATCAAGAAAAAGTATAGGACCTTAAGATAGTCCAATATTTTAGGCTCAAAGAAAGATCAAAATGATGAAAAATAAAATATTTATAAAAA
>JZKD02S1642946.1:25084-52733 GCA_000966675.3 Picea glauca
TCATTTCCACCCAACCGTAGGCTCAATGATTATGAATGGATTTACTACTAGACACCCCCTAGCTTAGACCACGATGCTGTGAGAATGAGTCTCTGTTCATCAGAATTCGAGAACGAAGGTAACTCTCCTTCTTCTCTACTTATCAATCACTCTGTATATTTTTCCAAAGTCCTTCTGATTTCTCCCTTCTTGTGATCTTTGTCGCAACTGCCCTCTCCCACACTTCTTTCCTTCCTTTTCTTTTCTGGTGAGATTGTGTGTGGCACAAACTTCCCTGCAGTGGTTAGGTCTGAGGCTTCCACGGATGGGTGGTTCACCCCCATCCCTCATTAACTCATGAGGAGCCTCTTCACCTACCAACCTAGAGGGTAATTCATTTCGGAGCCAACGAGTCTCTCTTGATCTTCGGACCAGTGAAGACCAAATATGGTATTTGTTTCAGTGGAAGTTAACGCCACCATTCCAGGTGCCTTCCACCACCTTTCATCAGCCATCGTGGTCTCTTTTCAACACATCCCGCTCCCAACAATCCTGCAACATATATTCATAACATTATTTACATTCGTCGACCTTTTATACTAAGGTCCATTCAAAATCACACATTCACATCTTTGAGTCTGCCATAGTTCTTGTCCAGTATAGTTATTTTTACAGATCGGGGGAAAGAGGGTGTTACAATTCCCTCCCCCTTAAAGGAACATCATCCTTGATGTTCTATATATCAATATGACATGTATGTACAGAGGTAAGAAAAATCGGGTATGCTTGTTTCATGGCATCCTCCATTTCCCATGTAGCCTCATCTGGACCAAAATTTCTCCACTACACCTTGACCTGGGCAATGGTTCAGTTCCGGAGCAGGGTTTCCTTTCTGTCCAATATGCATTGAGGTTCTAGTAGGAATTCTCCCTCTGGTTCCACCTGGATCGCAGACCAGTCAACTATATGATTAGAATCATGTACATATTTCTTCAATAATGAAACATGGAAAACATTATGTGCATTTACTGTGGGAGGTAGTGCTAGCCTATAAGCTATAGGTCCCACTCTATCTAGAACCTCAAAGGGTCCACAATATCGAGGTGCCAACTTGGCACAAGCTCCCATTTTTAGGTAACTCTTCTTGGGCATAACTCTGAGATATACATGGTCTCCCATATTGAACTCTCTTGGAGTTCTCTTTTGCTCGGCGTAACTTTTCTGCCAATTTTGAGTGACCTTCAGGTTTTGTTTTATCTGAGTCACTTGTTGTTCCATTTCTTTCAACATGTCGGGTCCAAAAGAGATTTTTTTCACGGGATTACTCCAACTAACAGGAGTGTTGCATGGCCTACCATAAAGGACTTCGAAGGGACTCATCTTTAAGGACTCTTGGTAGCTGTTGTTGTAGGTGAATTCCACCAGTGGCAGGTAGTGTTCCCACTTCTTGGGTTGATGCATTACATGCATTCTTATCATGTATTCTATCACTTGGTTCACTCTTTCCATCTGTCCATTGATTTGAGGGTGATAGACGGTGCTAAACAACAACTTAGTCTCTAAACCCGCCATCAATGATTTCCAAAAGTTGGAAGTAAATTTTGTGTCTCTGTCAGACACGATCTTTTTCAGCATACCAAACAATCTGAATATCTCCTTCATGAATACCTAGGTGATGTCTATTGCCTTGCAATTCGACTTGATGGGGATGAAATGATAAGACTTGCTCAATTTATCCACCACTACCATAATGGTGTCATTCTGTTTGGTCGAGGTTGGTAACCCAGTGATGAAATCCATGGAGTTGGTTTCCCATTTCCATTCTGGGATTGGTAAAGGTTGCAATAATCCTGTTGGGTGTCGATGTTTTGATTTAACCTGTTGGCACTCTATGCATTTGGCTAAGTACTCGGATATGTCTTTATTCAACCCAAGCCAGTAGAATTGTTTCCTGGTGGCTGTGATCATATTCTGGTATCTTGGATGACCAGTATGGGGTCTTTTATGTAGTTCATACAGTATGAACCTCTTCAATTCGTCACAATCTGGAATGTACAATATACTTCGGTAAGTGAGCAGACCTCCTTCCATCATCTGGTAGTCTCCGTACTTTACCCCAGTGGGCTCTTGCTGCAAGTATGAGGTCACGGTCTGGACAAAGGGATCTGTTTCTTGTGCATTTTTTACTCTTTCCTCGACATCCATCTTACAAGTGCTCATCGCTGCTAGGTGAATTGTTTTCATGCTTCTGCTAAGGGCATCAACCACCCTATTTTATTTTCCTTTTATGTGTTTGATTTCGAAATCAAACTCACTAAGGAGGGCCATCCACCTAGCTTGTTTGGCATTGAGCTTTAGTTAGTCAAGAAAATATCGCAATCCACAGTGATCTATCATAAGTACAAATTTCCTTCCTAGGAGGTAATGCCTCCACATTTTTAAGGCGTGCACTATAGTGGCTAGCTCCAGATCATGGGTCACATAGTTGACTTTGTGCTCATTCAATTTTCGAGACTCATAGCAGACCACACTTCCTCCCTACATAAGGACTCCTCCTAGCCCTTCCTTACAGGAATCTGTGCATAAGAGGAAGTCATCTTCGGTATCAACGATCTTCAACATGGGTGCATGGGTCAATAGATGTTTTAGAGTTTGAAATCTTTCTTCACATTTTTGTGTCCATGTAAATTTTGTTCCCTTTTTCTGGAGGGCAATGATTGAAGAACCAATCTTGGAGAATCCTTTTATAAATCTCCTATAGTATCCTGGTAATCCCATAAAGGATCTGATATCTGAAACGTCCTTTGGGGAAGGCCATTCCATGATAGACCCGATCTTATTAGGGTCTACTGCTACCCCTTCTTCAAATAGGACATGACCTAAGTAATGTATTTGCTTCTGGAAGAAGCCACACTTTCTAAATTTGGCATAGAATTGATGTTTTCTTAGCACTTGAAGCACAAGCCTAAGTTTTTCCTCATGTTCCTCTCTATTCTTGGAGTAAATTAGTATGTTGTCAATAAAAACCAACACAAATTTGTCTAGGAATTTGTTGAGCACATTGTTCATTAAGCACATAAAAGTGGTAGGGGCATTGGTCAATCTGAATGGTACTACCACGAACTAGTAGTGACCATATCTCATCCTGAATGCAGTTTTGTGGATGTCTTCACTCTTGATTCGGACTTGATGGTATCCAGATCTCAAGTCAATCTTCAAGAAGATAGAGGCACCTCCCAATTGATCGAACAAGTCATCGATCCTAGGTAAGGGGTACTTGTTATTTATAATCTATACACAATCTGAGGGTACCGTCTTTCTTTTTCACAAACAAGACTGGTGCTCCCCATGGAGACACATATATAGCCTCTGTCCATCATTTATTTCAGTTATAATTTAAGTTCAACTAGCTCAGGTGTGCTCATCCTGTAGGGTGTTCTAGACACTGGCACCGCTCCTGGTTCAAGTTCTATTGAGAAGTCGATGTCCCTTCTCGGAGGTAGACCCAGTACCTCTTCCAGAAATACATCTCTGTATTCTCTCAGCATGGGGTGGTATTCTAGGCTTGGTTTTTCACCTTCAATTTTTTTCAACACCTGTATTGCATACATTGGACATCCTTTTTGGCAATACCTTCTCATTTGTAGAGTTGATATTTGTCTCATTGAGATAGGTTTTTGGATCCCTTGAAGGGTTATCCTCATTCATTCTTCACTTATGCATTCCAAGGTTTTATGGTAACAGTCCAGTTTGGCTTTATGGGTGGCTAGGAAGTCCATAGCAATCAACAAATCATATGATCCTAGGGGTAATATGTTAAGGGTTTCTTGGGTGGGGAATTCACCCATAATTAATTGGCAGGCTGGTATGACCTCTGCTACCCTTCTTTTGGTGCCAGTGGCTAACTGTACCAACCAAGGCTTGGTGTTTTTATGTGGTTGTAGTTTACATTTATCAACAATCTTAGGGGCTATATAACCCAAATTTGAACCAGGGTCAATCAGAATAAACACTAGATGGTTGGTGATCATACCTTCGATTTCCACCACTAGAGCTTGGTGGTCAACTTGGTTATTATCCAAGGCTGTATAAATTTGCGGCACACTCTTGGCCACATCATTGACGATGGTAGCTTCTTGAACATTGTAAATTATTCATCCATTCTGTTGTTGATGCAGACAGTCCCTCAGTAGATGTTCTTCTCCACAACCCCAACATTTCAAAGGTTCTCTCTTTGGGTTATCAGTCTTTACTAGGGCAGATCTAGAAAGTTTATTTCCGTTCAAGGAGGGAAAGTTCTGCCGGTGTACACTTCGGGCTGGGAAGCTCATCCTTGAGTTCTTTTTATAGTCCTTAAATCTTGGGGATTTAAACCCCCTTTTCTGGAATCCCGAACTATTCTTCTGCTTCCAACCTTCATAATGTCCTGTCTGGTGCCCAAGCTAATCATAACAATATCTTGCCTTTCAGATAGTATATTCTAGGGTCTTTGGTTTGTAAAAATAAATCATGTTCTGATAGTCCTTAGGTAGTACATTGATGAATCATTGCACCTTTTCCTTTTCTGCTTTTATGTAGGGTACATACCTTAGCAACTCAAGGAATCTGCTGACATATTCCTCTATGGTGAGTTGCCTCAGTTTAAGTTCATAGAATTATTTAGTCTTTTTGTCGAAATGTTTTTCCGTCAGATACTTCTTCCTAAAGTATTTCTCAAACCATTCCCAAGAAAAGTATTCTTCGTGAATCCATTTTACATTCTTAAGGTCTTCCCACCAAATGGAATCCTTTCCATTCAATTTGAAGGTGGCTACTCGGGCCTTCAAGTTTTCTGAAAAGTCATGGACTCTGAAATACTTCTTTAGTCCAAGCAGCCAGGCCTCCGCTTCCTCTCCCTTCTGTATTTCATCGTCGAAGGAGGGTGGTTTGGCCTTCTTGAACTCTTAGAGATTACGACTCTTCGAAAGTTTCTTCTTCTTTCATTTTCTTTGGGAATGAGAACTAGTTCTGCTCCTAGAAGATCCCTCCGAGTCACCAGCTTCCTTTCTAGAAGAATTGTCCAACGCTTGTCCCTTATCTCTGGGTTGGAACTTTCTTGAGGTGCTCCTCTCAGTGTGGCCAATGACATGACCATGTTTCTATGTCTCAGGTTCATGTTGCAATTGACTTTGTATGTCGGATAAGATTTGCAGTAAAACTACATTAATTTTTGTTTGCTTCTCTTGCTCTTTTATCATCCTTTCGTTGTCATCCTTGCAGCTCTGTAATTCGACCATGAGGCTCCTCACAGTCTCAGTCAGATCTGGAGGGGTCCCTACCTCCCTTCTTTATTCAAAATCTTTGTCTCTATTGTGGGAGCCCTCCCCCACTTCATGGTGAGTCACCATTCTCTATGTCTGCAATTTCCCGCGGTTGATCTTCCGCTTTGTGTGCAAAAGAAAAACATTGGTTGTTAGTCAATATTTATATTTGTTTATAACCAGTACATAATTCATATTTTTCACATACACACACACAATAGGAGTTTTCACTCTTAACTTCGACTTTTGACTAAGAAGGTCAAGACAGGGGGTTACTCCTTTTAGGAGTGTTTCGAACGAAGCTCCTGTGCAACTCCTTCATGAGCCCAAGCAGGCCAAGTGTTGTAGCCATGATCTTATACCAATTTGTAACACACCCACCATGGGGCTAGAAGAATTTCGACTTTATTTCCTTATTCTCGAGGGACAACACTCCCTGAGATTTTAAGGAGCCTAGCACAGACCCTCCTTTCCATTTAAAGTCCCCCATATGACTGTGGCTATGCCCACAGTCCTTACCGAGAAGGTACTATTGCTATCGCGATATGGAGTGTCATGAGGCAAGAAATCCCTTTCTCTCTTGACTTTCGAAGGGCTGAAACCCGAAATGGACCTAACCGCTTATCGGGATTAACAACAACATGAAATAAGTTTGGTACTCTACCCTTCAGGGTTTCCTCCATCGGGATTTCGGGATGTGCGACGACAGGAGGTCTCGCACCTGGGTTTCTCGGGGGCTGAAACTCTGAAACACAAAACTCTAAACATGCTCCACTATTTTGGGGTTTCCTCCATCGGGATTTCGGGATGTACAATGACAGGAGGTCTCGCACCTAGGTTTCCTGAGAGACAAAATTCCAAAACACCAAACTCTAAACATGCTCCACTATTTTGGGGTTTCCTCCATTAGGATTTTAGGATGTGTAATGACACGAGGTCTTGCACCTAAGGTTTCCTGGGAGCCGAAACTCCGAAACCTACATACATGTATATATATCGCTCAACCTATTTTGGGGTTTCCTCCATCAGGATTTCGGGATGTGCGATGATAGGAGGTCTCGCACTTGGGTTTCCCAGGAGCCAAAACTCTGAAACACCAAAATCTAAACATGCTCCACTATATTGGGGTTTCCTCCATCGTGATTTCGAGATGTGTGACGACAGGAGGTCTCACACCTGGGTTTCCCAGGGGCCAAAACTCTGAAACACAAAACTCTAAACATGCTCCACTATTTCAGAGTTTCCTCCATCAAGATTTCAGGATGTGCGATGAGACGAGGCCTCGCACCTGGGTTTCCCGAGGGTCGAAACTCCGAAACACCAAACTCTAAACATGCTCCACTATTTCTAGGTTTCCTCCATCAAGATTTCGTGAGTCGGGATTTTGTGAGTCAAGTTTTTGAGACTGGCGAATACATGGGGCCCGCACTTAGGTACCCCAAGTGCCAAAATACTGAAATATAATAACTTCTCCACACTCTATCTTTTTGTGATTTCACAAGTCAGGATTTTGGGACTTGTGAGTACAAGGGAACTCACCCTTGGATATTCCAAATGCCTAAACATCAAAATATCAGGATTTAGCTACACACTATCATTTCAGGATTTCACAAGTTGAGATTTTGGGACTTACGAGTACAAAGGAACTTGCCCTTGGGTATTCCGGGTATCGAAAATTCGAAATACCAAATCTTAAACCAGCTCATCATATTTCGGGGTTTCTTCCATCGAGATTTCGCAAGTCAAGGTTTCGGGACTTGTGAGTACAAGGGAAATCACCCTTGGATATTCTGGAGCCGAAACACCGAAATATTGGGATTTAGCTATATGTTATCATTTAGGATTTCGCAAGTTGGGATTTCAGGACTTTCAAGTACAAAGGAACTCACACTTGGGTATTCCGGGTACCGAAAATTTGAAATACCATCTCTTAAACCTGCTCATCTTATTTCGAGGTTTCTTCCATTTGGATTTCGCAAGTTGGGGTTTCGGGACTTGCAAGTATAAGGGAACTCACCCTTGGATATTTCGGATGCCGAAACACTAAAATTTTGAAGTCTAAAAGGACCATTCTCTCTCATGCAGGGTTTTAAGTCTTACACCATAAAATCCTCCAGCAGATCCTTGGATAAACTTTTAAAAAGGGTGTCCCTATGGGGAGATCTATCCAGGGCATTACTTGAGACAAAAAAGAGAATAATTTTCACGTATATATATATATATATATATATATATATATATATATATATATATATTTATTTACATAAGCCATAGGTGGTCTTTGCAATATAAGCATACAACCACCATTTTTTATCAAAACACCATACAGACAGTCTTATACTGAAACCATTCATAATTGCACAAACCATGAGCATACATGTCAAAATATTAATTTCAAGATACGAGATATAACACTTATCAGAAAAACACCAGGTTTGATGCAACTGCTGAGAGGGGTGCTCGTTTCCACCCAACCATAGGCTTAGTGATTCCGAATGGATTTACCACTAGCCACCTCTGAACTTAGACCACGATGTTGTGAGACTGAGTCTTTGTTCGTCAGAAGTCGAGAACGAAGGTTACTCTCCTTCTTCTCTGCTTATCAATTCTTTTTCGGTGAGGTTGCATGTGGCATGAACTTCCTCGTGGTGGTCAGGTCTGAGGCTTCCATGGATGGGTGGTTCACCCCCATCTCTCATTAACTCATGAGGAGCCTCTTCACCTACCAAAATGGCAAGTAATTCATTTTGGGGGTAACGAGCCACTCTTGATCTTCGGACCAGTGAAGACCAAATACGGTATTTGTTTCAGTGGAAGTTAATGCCACCATTCCAGGTTCCTTTCACCACCTTTCATCAACCATTGTGGTCTCTTTTCAGCACATCCCCCTCCCAGCAGTCCTGAAACATATATTCATAACATTATTTACATTCGTCGACCTTTTATACTAAGGTCCATTCAAAATCATGCATTCACATCTTTGAGTCTGCCATAGTTCTTGGCTAGTATAGTTATTTTTACAGACTGGGGGAAACAGGGTGTTACAATAATGAACTAATGTTAAGTATAATGGTTATGAGAACCACCTCATGTCCCTTTATTACTGCGGAAAACTAGTTCTTGCAGTCCCCATAGATACCTTGGGTGATACTTCACCTGCTTGTGGGTAATGCCAAAAGGGTCAGTATCTTAGGGTTTTGTTGGTGAATTCATGTTGAACCTTGAATATTCCCACTACGTGCCAAAAAATGGTTCTATTGCAGGGACTGAGATCTGTGACTTAGGGGAATGTGGTGGCCAACTAAGAAAGAGATTGGAAAATGATCATAGGAAAATGAACACTTTTTTTCCAGAAATTAGAATAAGAACTTGCGGATCATCTCAAAGAAATGGCTACATAGCTATGTATTTACAGATTTACATGATATTTTATTTTCTAATTTCTGGAATGTTTTGGCTGAGTGAATATAGAGAATACTTGAAAAGAAAAAAACATGCAACACTATTGTTCTAAGGAGTTGGAATCCTGATGATCCATATGTATTTCTATGGCCTCCCACCTATTCCAACTGGCTCATTTTGGTAGTTTTCCAGTTTGACATTTTTTTCCTAGTTTTTGGGTCCCTCACTTTCGGGGACGTTTTGAGGCCATAAACAACATTTTTAGGGCTCACCAAAGTCATATTGTGGACAGATTTAGAGTCCGATGGAAACATGTGTAGTCCTCATATATACCTTCCCAATGGGATATCTTGCGCCTAAAACGAAGATCGTATGCAAAAATTACGACCCCGAGAAGTTGATGTACTAACTTACCCAAATGGGGTCCACATGAAAGTTGGTGCTTCATCTCCTAGGGTTAGGTTTTTGGATGTCTAGGGTTTTTTACATTCCTGTTTACTTGAAAAAGGCCTTCAGAGCCTCATTTTAATCATCTTTTTGCGAATGAGCACAACCGTCACATCTCTTCTCAAAGATAACCTACCACCATTCTAGCAAGCTTGTTTTCCGCTGCATTTTACAGTTTCATCTTATTTCCTTATTGAATAGAAACCAATTTTACTGTATATTTGTTATTCTGTGTTAAGCATATTTTGGTAATAATCTGTATTCATTGTGTTCTTCTCATAAAATCTGGATCAGTTGTATTAGAGTGGGATATTGCTTGTCGTTCTTAATGCATGTCCACAGTGAGGTGAGGGTACAAAGAATTGGGTCTCGAGATTGTGTCTTTGAGGATAAAATATCTCACACACCAAAGTGACCTCTCATGAAGGGAGAAAATAAATATGATGGGGCAAGAGATCCATTGAAAATGTTTCTTGAGGAAGCCCTCATGCAACAGAGGAACGAGATAATGGATAGTTTTACGCAAATCTTTCGATGGCTACCAACAGGCGACACATCTTCCTAAAATGGAGGCATCGCCCCCTTCAAGGTACAAATCAACTTTGATTTTCCTTTCTTTGAAGGTTATATAGACACCGATGTTGTATACAAATGGTTGAATTTGTTAGAAGGGTATTTATCTGTCCATAACTTTTCGAATAGAGAAAAGATTACTTTTGATCTCTTCAAAGTTGTTCCCTGTGTCAAAGATTGGTGGGAAACTTTTTGTGAGCAGAAGGAAATAGAGGAACCCTCATTATTTATATTCATGGTCACTTGGGAGTCCTTTAGGGATTCTATTAAGTAACAATACTACCTTGTTGGAAGTTATGATGACCTATACACAAAATGGACCACACTGTGGTAGGAAAGAGAATAAGCAATGGCTGAGTTCACAAATATCTTCCATACCTTGCGCACCAATATGGTTATCAAATATTCTGAGTGACATCTAGTGCTCAAGTATTGTGATGGTTTGCATAGATACTTCCAGGCTGAAATGGAGTATGTACATTTCATCCTTGGCCACAAACTATCAATATGTTTTCAAAATCGAGAAGAAGATCAAACAAAAGACACAGAATTTTGGGCCTGGGAACCCCTCAAAAAAAAAGCCAAGAAAGGGTGGCCCCAACCCGCAGAAAAAATGACAGAGAAAATATGGACCACCTCGAGACAACCAATCTAGGAAACAAGAAAATAAGGACATCGGAAAGAAAAAGAAAGATATCGGGAAGTGATACGACTTCCATAAGCGACCTTGGCATAACAATGTTGATTTCTACTCAAAGTAGTCACTGGTGATTGAGGTGAAAACCTCTGAATCAGATGCAGGTTTTGATTCTGATTCAAAACCAGAAATGGGGAGACGAATCACTGACGCAAAACCCAATTCTACCATTGCTATCACCAAGCTCCAAGTTGATGAACTATATGAGCCAGAGGAATGAGAGCACCCTTTTCATTCACAGATGTGGGTGAAGGGTACCCCGCTACACTTCATCATTGATAGTGGTAGCCAGAAGAACCTCATATCGATAGAGGGTTTCAAGCGACTCGCTCTGGTGACAACATCTCACCTGCATCCATACACCATCGAATGGCACCACCAAGGAAGTGACATCCACGTCAGTCATCAATTTCGTCTGTCATACGACATCAAGCCCTTCAAAGACGAGGTATTGTGTGATGTTTCCCCTCTCAAAGTTTTTAATTTTCTTTTGGTCCAACCATATTTATGGAAACACCATGTTTTATATGAGTATAGGCCTCGCAGTGTTATTATTATTTTGAACAAGAAATTATACAGGATACTCGAGGTAGTCCCACCTAGTTATATTTCCTTTAACTTTACCAAGCAATGCAATGAGGCCTTATTTCATATGGGGAATTTTGTATTCTTTGTGATTCACTCATAGAGTGAGAGAAAAATCACAACAACATATAGGGTCTCCGCAACCAACCTCTTTACAAAACATAAGCAAGTGGATAAGGTCATGGAAGAATACTCAGATATCTTCTCCTCACCTACCGGGGTACCTCTGCACTGTCAAGTCAAGCACCCCATCAATCTGACCCCCGACACACCACAAACCAATGGGATAGTCTATCGTCGCTCTCTATTAAAGAATGAGGAGATCAAGTGGTAGATCCAAGAACTTTTCCACAAGGGGTACATCCTTCCCAACTCATCACCTTGTGTTGGAATATTTGTTGTTTTCATTGATGTCAACCCTAGTCATGGGTTTTAGACCTCAAGATTGATGAAGGTATTTGCACATGAAGGACAATTCACATTTAGATAAAACACCCATGGATGTATAGTATACATCACGTTGTTTCTAGTGGTATGTGTCACATCACGTGGATCCTCATGGTTGAGGAGAAATTAATTTTTGAAGATGACAAAGTGAATTGAAGAAGGAAGTACATGTAGGCCCTGAAGATAATTAAAGAAAAGAATTACAAAATAAGAAAGTGTCAGTTCGGACCTAATGTTAAGAGGAAGTGACATAAATGGTATAAATAAATATCATTATACATTCATTTGATACACAATTTGAATTTTAGAGGAATTCAGAAGTAAAGAAGGTCGGATTTCAAGGGAGGATGAAGTCTTTTGGTGATGTGTTCTAAGGTATGTTATTTTTAGGTCATCTTACCATTTTTGCTATAATTTTTTTCTCTAGAATGATTTAGATGGTGAAATTTCTATGGTATTGAGAATACATATCAAAGTATCTATGGTAAAAGTTTCAGCTCTTGATTCGCTATAATTATGGAGATACACTCTGTGGAAGATAGGGTTTTTGACTAGTCCTAAAGCTAGCCAATAAAAAAGTGTTCCGGGTAACACAGTCATAACTTCTTCATAGAGAATCCAAATGAAGTGGGAAAATTTTCATTGGAAAGAGTAGGGACTTTAGTTTCTTGTGTGCAAGTTTCAGAATCTGATGTTAAATATTGAGCCCGGGGCATTTTGTACAAGTTTTGTCTCCTGAATAAACCGGAATTGAACAAAGTCTACCATTCTCTCTATAACTTATTTTTGGGGAGGATTCAAGGAGTGAAACTTGGAGAATTTTCATATAATACATTGAGTAATATTATCTATAGGATCATAGTATTCCAAGAATTGAATAATTGCATAATTTGAATAAGTCTCAGGAAGCCTTATCAGTTTCTATGTGATGGTTGGTTGATGATGATGATTTAATGTAAAGTTTTATTATCTCTCATATATTCTTGGGTTGAAGCAAGGGAAAAGGATGGAGATTTAAATACTCTCTTGATATTGGATGATTGTATATTCTTGTTGGAGGTTTATCCCTCCCTTTACATTTGGAATATGTAGCTACCTTTGGAAATCATTACTTCCCTTGAACAATGACTATTGATTATTTCTCATATATTGTGCATGGTGTATTGTGGTGTATTGGTGTAACCCTTATACTATTTTTCATTTCTCATTGGATATATTTGAATGGTTTAAGTATAAATTGAAAAAGGTGTTAAATTTTACTTCATATTGATTCACCCCCCTCTCAGTATCAACAATTGGTATCAGAGAAGGTTGTCTTTAGAACAATTTAACCACTGGAAGAAAAATCTTGAGAAGAGATGGATGACCATGAGCACATTTCAAATGGAATTCAAAAATTTTATGGAATAAATTATGCATACTGGAGTGATAGAGTGAAAACTTACCTAACGACTTTGGGAGTAGACATTTGGTACTCAGTTTTAAATGGCTATGTAATCCCAAATAATGCTCCAACCAATCCAAATGAGAAGAAGCTTATGAGTTGTAATTCAAAAGACAGACATGTTATTCTAGCAGTACTGGCACCAACCATTGCTAGCAAAGTGATGGGATGCAACACTACTAAAGAGGTATGGGACAAACTCAGGAGTATCTATGAAGGTGATCCAAAAGTTAAGAAGGTCAAGTTTCAATGACATAGAGCAGAATTTGAAAATTTGAAGATGAATGAAAAGGAATATATTGCAACCTGTCTTCTTAGAGTTGATGAAGTTGTTAATGCTATCAGAGGATTAGGTGAAGAGCTCGATGAATTGTTGGTTGTACAAAAAATGTTGAGATCACTTCTCTTGAAGTATGATGCTAAGGTCACTGCCATTGAAGAAACTAGTGACTTGACCAAAATGACAATGGATGAATTACATGGGTCTCTTATAGCATATGAAATGAGAACAGGTACAAAAAGTGACCAGACAAACAATGAAGAAGCCTTTAAATACATAAAGAATACAAAAGACAAGGATAATGACCTTGATGAGGAAATAGAAAATTTTGTAAGAAGGTTTCAAAAGGGAAGTGGAAGATACAAAGGTAAGTCTCCTCTCAAATGCTTTAATTGTGGTAGAATAGGACATGTTGAAAATTGCTACTATAAAAAGAGAAGTCTCAACAATAAAAAGAGATTCTACTCCAAGGATGATGGCATCTCCTCAGATGAGAGTGATGAAGAAGATAATGATGGAGGAGAATTCCTCTTCATAACCCAAGAAACCTAGCATAATGATCACAAGAATTGTAAAGAAGAAGAAATCATTTGTGAAGAAGATTCAGACGACGAAACCAACCTTGATTCCTTTTGGGGATATAAAGACAATGTAGAGAGTGAACAAGAAGATGAGAATCTTGAAAAGTTGAAGCATTTTGAAACTGAAAATAGAAATCTTAGAAACACAAACACAATACTAAAAGGTGAATTGAGTAATTGTGAAGAAGATAATTACAAGCTTGAAAATACCATTAATATATTGAAGGAACAATTATAAGATTATGANGTCTCAGGAAGCCTTATCAGTTTCTATGTGATGGTTGGTTGATGATGATGATTTAATGTAAAGTTTTATTATCTCTCATATATTCTTGGGTTGAAGCAAGGGAAAAGGATGGAGAGTTAAATAATCTCTTGATATTGGATGATTGTATATTCCTGTTGGAGGTTTATCCCTCCCTTTACATTTGGAATATGTAGCTACCTTTGGAAATCATTACTTCCCTTGAACAATGACTATTGATTATTTATCATATATTGTGCATGGTGTATTGTGGTGTACTGGTGTAACCCTTATACTATTTTTCATTGCTCATTGGATATATTTGAATGGTTTAAGTATAAATTGAAAAAGGTGTTAAATTTTACTTCATATTGATTCACCCCCCTCTCAGTATCAACAATTGGTATCAGAGAAGGTTGTCTTTAGAACAATTTAACCACTGGAAGAAAAATCTTGAGAAGAGATGGATGACCATGAGCACATTTCAAATGGAATTCAAAAATTTTATGGAATAAATTATGCATACTGGAGTGATAGAGTGAAAACTTACCTAACGACTTTGGGAGTAGACATTTGGTACTCAGTTTTAAATGGCTATGTAATCCCAAATAATGCTCCAACCAATCCAAATGAGAAGAATCTTATGAGTTGTAATTCAAAAGACAGACATGTTATTCTAGCAGCACTGGCACCAACCATTGCTAGAAAAGTGATGGGCTGCAACACTACTAAAGAGGTATGGGACAAACTCAGGAGTATCTATGAAGGTGATCCAAAAGTTAAGAAGGTCAAGTTTCAACGACATAGAGCAGAATTTGAAAATTTGAAGATGAATGAAAAGGAATATATTGCAACCTGTCTTCTTAGAGTTGATGAAGTTATTAATGCTATCAGAGGATTAGGTGAAGAGCTCGATGAATTGTTGGTTGTAAAAAAAATGTTGAGATCACTTCTCTTGAAGTATGATGCTAAGGTCTCTGCCATTGAAGAAACTAGTGACTTGATCAAAATGACAATGGATGAATTACATGGGTCTCTTATAGCATATGAAATGAGAACAGGTACAAAAAGTGACCAGACAAACAATGAAGCAACCTTTAAATACATAAAGAATACAAAAGACAAGGATAATGACCTTGATGAAGAAATAGAAAATTTTGTAAGAAGGTTTCAAAAGGGAAGTGGAAGATACAAAGGTAAGTCTCCTCTCAAATGCTTTAATTGTGGTAGAATAGGACATGTTGAAAATTGCTACTATAAAAAGAGAAGTCTCAACAATAAAAAGAGATTCTACTCCAAGGATGATGGCATCTCCTCAGATGAGAGTGATGAAGAAGATAATGATGGAGGAGAATTCCTCTTCATAACCCAAGAAACCTAGCATAATGATCACAAGAATTGTAAAGAAGAAGAAATCATTTGTGAAGAAGATTCAGACGACGAAACCAACCTTGATTCCTTTTGGGGATATAAAGACAATGTAGAGAGTGAACAAGAAGATGAGAATCTTGAAAAGTTGAAGCATTTTGAAACTGAAAATAGAAATCTTAGAAACACAAACACAATACTAAAAGGTGAATTGAGTAATTGTGAAGAAGATAATTACAAGCTTGAAAATACCATTAATATATTGAAGGAACAATTATAAGATTATGANCCAACACTCCAGAACAAGTTGAACAACAAGATAGAAGACTAGAATTCAGAAGGAATGAGACATCAAGAAGATCCTCTCCCATCAGGTATGAAAAAAATCATTATGAAGGAAACTACAGAAGAATAGATTGTGAACCCATATGGACCACACCACAAAGAAGATCACTTACTCCAAGGTATCAAAATTTCTTTCTTGGACATTGTTATACTTGTGGAAATTTTGGACACAAGGCAATCAATTGTAGAATCAATGAAAGGAACAACTATGAAAGCTACATGAATGGTGAAAATAGTAGATATGAAAATGTTCGTAGACTGTTGGCCCTTGTTTATATAAAGAATCAAATATCGAGGAAGAAAAGGTCAAACGCAAACTACACGGGACACACAACGACTGTCATTAGGTTGAAGTAAGCAAAAGAGAAGAAAAGTCGGAGCAAAGTACGAAAAATCAACTCATTGGATGAAGAGATCGAGGATGACAGATCAACAAGGAATATGGATCAAGGACAACTTAGCAAGCAGAGAAATCCACCATTGGATGCTTTGGATCACCACGCGAGAAGGGAGGAAAGATAGGCTGGCGAAGCCTTGAAAAGGTGGGTCAAGTTGACCTAGGGTTTTAGACACCTAGGGTTTTGGGTAATTAGGGTTTTGACACCTAGTTTTCAACCTAAGGCTATCGACGAGGGACTATAATGTATAAATAGAGGTCGAGAGGACCTAGTTCGGGTCAGTACTAGTGTTGGGCATTAATATTGATTGTTATTGGTTGATAGATTATTGTATTGTGAGAGAGAGGAGTGTTGAGAGAGAGATCCTTCTAGTATTGTAATATCTTCAGCTGGGTGTGAATATCAAGTCCTGCAACTGGGTGCACAGGAAGGTGGGAGACAGAGAGAAGAAGAGAGAATATATGCTGACTAAGAGTGCAGATCTGAACTGTAATATTTATCTTAATATATCATAATCATAGTTTTGTGGACGTGTCCCTAGAGAGAGAGTGAACCACGTATATTTGTGTTATATGTGTGATTGATGCCTGGACCTCTATCATTGTTATACTTTTATTTTCATTATTGTGTTAGGTCAGATTTATAGTTGCGTAGAATAGATCTAGTTGATAAGAGATATATGAATGATGCATTATTGTTGTATTAGTTCCACTTGATATTCCCCTGGTTGTAGAAATCTCTATCCTGCAACCCCCCTCTTAGCTACTTCGGGTGAGACTACATCTGCTTCATAGGTGTTGCCGAAAGGGCTAGTAGTTAGGGCTTGTTGGTGTGCTCTTGGAGTGAACCATGGGTCTGCCCCTGTGCCAACAAATGGTTCCATTTCCAGGACTGGAATCTTTTTAAGGGAATGTCAAGGTGGTTCCCATAAAAGACAGAGATTCAAAAGTGGATAGAGGATCAAGAGAGGGACTTTGCTGAAGCCCAGAAAAAGAACCCTAAACTGAGTACTGAATATTGGCTACAAAGATACATCTTCACTGACATTCACGAGATCTTCTTTGGAGGAATCCACCAGGAGTTATTTGAGTGGTTGGCTAGGTTAGCCGATACCTTGTTCGATATTAGATCTATACCTCCTGTGGTTTGGACACCAGCATTGATCGAAAAGGTCAAGAGAGTTGACAACGCTGTATCCAGAGTAGTAGATCATTGGTTTGATAGTACCATTGGAGGGTATATCACTGAATTCACTATTGATAGGGTAGAATCATATATCCAAGCCGAGAAATACTTTTTCAAAGGACCCAAAAGAAAATGTTTTCACTTTCTGAAGCTGAGAATCAATATGTTGTTTCATGAAAAGAATGTCTTGAAGATACAGTAGATTGGCTGGACCTAAAAAGGATAATGTTCAGAAATTCAGACAACGACAATGACACAGAAGCTGGACATATGCGCAGTGGAAGAGTATTCAGAGGGGTTCACCTTGAGAACCTGTTTAAGAAAAACTACAGAGAAGAGGGTTTCTACAGTGGAGAAGAGGTAGATCTAACTAACGAAGAACAGTCAGAACCCACCAGAATGGAAGAAGGGGAAGTTGAAGAACTTCTCCAAAGCGATCAAGAAACCTTAGGAACTATGTAGATTACTGAAGTAAGTAACATTAACCCTCTTGTTGTTTCAATAGAACCAAGCAACCAGAATAGCCAGAACCACCAGAGTCTTCAAAGTGTTGTTTCTAGCAACTCAGCCTATACTCAGATAGGAAGCCTAGAGAACTCTATGGTAGATAAGATGAGGCTTCCTATCTTCAGGGAGATGGATCTGAGGATCTCGATAAACAAGGGTTCCTGTGTGAGGCCATGTGGAATATTAAAAGTATCATTGATGAAGCCATCAAGAGAACCTAGTTCAACACTATGCTAAGGGACTGTGTTCTGAGCTGGTACATGAAACTTGTCCAAGGAATGGCGCAGCCTAAGCCACTGAACGAGATCAAGAATGTGATGATTGTAGAGTTTAAGAAACCTAAGTCGGATTCACAATGTATTACAGAGCTAAAAGAGATCAAACAAAAGGTAGCATAACCTGTTTGGGAGTTCGACCAAAGATTCAAGACCCTAACAGGCCGATTAACTTTTCAGATCCCTGATGAACAAAACAAAGAATGGTTCATCATGGTGTTTTTACCACACATCAGAGTCCCTCTAATGCAGTAGAAGATTTTATCGTAGGCAGAAGCTTTGGAGATCGCCATGAAGCTTGAATCAACACCTATGGGAGAATCTAGCTCAGACATGAGCCAAATCTTGAGCCAGCTGACTAGTTTGTCTCTGCAGGTCAAAGATATGAAGAAGGACAAGGGGAAGGACAAAAGAGAAGATATATAGTGTGTAAGATGAAGATCCAAAGGTCATTATAAGTAACATTTTCCTTTATTTCATGAGTATTTTGGCCTCATGAGCACCGAGCCCCTTGAAGCAAGTTAACCTGCCCTGGTGCGATGTATGAAGAAATAGGCATCACCCAGGTGAGTGATATTACATGCAGAAGTATGTTCAGACACCCACAAACTTGTATTTCACATTTTTTAAATCATTGGGGCATGATGATCGAGATTGTAGAGATTACGATCTCATGCATGGGAGATCAAGGGACATATAAAAGATTCAAGGTGAAGTACAACAAGAAGGAAACACTCCGCAGTACAAATCTCCAGGGAGAGGAAACTTCAATCCTCACGATGGATACAGAGGAGGAGGAGGAGAAGGAGGTATGAGCCAAGGCCGATGAAAAATAATCTGCTATAACTGCGCACAACCAGGACACTTGGCAAGGGATTGTCAAAATCCTTGCACAACCTGCAGTTATTGTAACTCTTTCGAGCATGTCATAGAAGAATGCCCTGTGTTGTTGGCTAAGCTTCAGGAAAGACGAGGACCCCAGTAGAACCCACAAGTGCAAATGATATATGTCGAACTGTGCAAAAAATACCTTAGAGTCACTGTTATTACTCGAGGAGGCGCTGCTACAGGAGAAGATAGAACAATCCAAAGAAAGATCGTAGAAGAGTCAGGTATCAGGAAAGTTGTGGAGAAGACTCAGGCTTTTGATGCAAGGAAAGAAAGATAAATATTCGAGGAAGCAAGATAGGAGTTCAAGGGGAGCCAAGGATCCTCATCTAAAACATGACCATAAATAAAAGAGTATGGAATGCCTCAGGAATTTGATCAATCGGCTCCACTGAAAGAAGGAAAAGAGGTAAGTAAACTCATTGAATTTTTGTACACTTGTATTAAGTTAATTCGGGATGAGAATGTTGTGCGAGAGTTACAGAACCTAATCAAGCAGTATGAGCTAGGAAAGATAGACCCCTTACTGAACAGGGCAATACACCAGATTGGTAAGAAGAGAAGAACAAAAAAAGAATTATATTTGAATGCTCAATTAGGAGAGTATGATATAGACTATGTGGTCCTTGACTTAGGGTCAGAGGTCAATGTCATGACGAAGAAAACTATGGCACTAATGGGAAAACCAAAGTTGATCTATTTCCATATCAGGATTAGAATGGATAATAAGAAATTTGTCAGCCCATTTGGACAATTGGAGCATGTCCCTGTGGACATCAACAATATTAGGACCTTTGCATATTTTGAGGTAATTGAAATTGTTGATGATAGCTTCTCTTACCCTACATTGCTAGGAATTGATTGGGCCTTCGGCAATTATACTATTGTTGATTTAAAGAAAAGAAAAATGACATTTGAAAGANCCAACACTCCAGAACAAGTTGAACAACAAGATAGAAGACTAGAATTCAGAAGGAATGAGACATCAAGAAGATCCTCTCCCATCAGGTATGAAAAAAATCATTATGAAGGAAACTACAGAAGAATAGATTGTGAACCCATATGGACCACACCACAAAGAAGATCACTTACTCCAAGGTATCAAAATTTCTTTCTTGGACATTGTTATACTTGTGGAAATTTTGGACACAAGGCAATCAATTGTAGAATCAATGAAAGGAACAACTATGAAAGCTACATGAATGGTGAAAATAGTAGATATGAAAATGTTCGTAGACTGTTGGCCCTTGTTTATATAAAGAATCAAATATCGAGGAAGAAAAGGTCAAACGCAAACTACACGGGACACACAACGACTGTCATTAGGTTGAAGTAAGCAAAAGAGAAGAAAAGTCGGAGCAAAGTACGAAAAATCAACTCATTGGATGAAGAGATCGAGGATGACAGATCAACAAGGAATATGGATCAAGGACAACTTAGCAAGCAGAGAAATCCACCATTGGATGCTTTGGATCACCACGCGAGAAGGGAGGAAAGATAGGCTGGCGAAGCCTTGAAAAGGTGGGTCAAGTTGACCTAGGGTTTTAGACACCTAGGGTTTTGGGTAATTAGGGTTTTGACACCTAGTTTTCAACCTAAGGCTATCGACGAGGGACTATAATGTATAAATAGAGGTCGAGAGGACCTAGTTCGGGTCAGTACTAGTGTTGGGCATTAATATTGATTGTTATTGGTTGATAGATTATTGTATTGTGAGAGAGAGGAGTGTTGAGAGAGAGATCCTTCTAGTATTGTAATATCTTCAGCTGGGTGTGAATATCAAGTCCTGCAACTGGGTGCACAGGAAGGTGGGAGACAGAGAGAAGAAGAGAGAATATATGCTGACTAAGAGTGCAGATCTGAACTGTAATATTTATCTTAATATATCATAATCATAGTTTTGTGGACGTGTCCCTAGAGAGAGAGTGAACCACGTATATTTGTGTTATATGTGTGATTGATGCCTGGACCTCTATCATTGTTATACTTTTATTTTCATTATTGTGTTAGGTCAGATTTATAGTTGCGTAGAATAGATCTAGTTGATAAGAGATATATGAATGATGCATTATTGTTGTATTAGTTCCACTTGATATTCCCCTGGTTGTAGAAATCTCTATCCTGCAACCCCCCTCTTAGCTACTTCGGGTGAGACTACATCTGCTTCATAGGTGTTGCCGAAAGGGCTAGTAGTTAGGGCTTGTTGGTGTGCTCTTGGAGTGAACCATGGGTCTGCCCCTGTGCCAACAAATGGTTCCATTTCCAGGACTAGAATCTTTTTAAGGGAATGTCAAGGTGGTTCCCATAAAAGACAGAGATTCAAAAGTGGATAGAGGATCAAGAGAGGGACTTTGCTGAAGCCCAGAAAAGGAACCCTAAACTGAGTACTGAATATTGGCTACAAAGATACATCTTCACTGACATTCACGAGATCTTCTTTGGAGGAATCCACCAGGAGTTATTTGAGTGGTTGGCTAGGTTAGCCGATACCTAGTTCGAGATTAGATCTATACCTCCTGTGGTTTGGACACCAGCATTGATCGAAAAGGTCAAGAGAGTTGACAACGTTGTATCCAGAGTAGTAGATCATTGGTTTGATAGTACCATTGGAGGGTATATCACTGAATTCACTATTGATAGGGTAGAATCATATATCCTAGCCGAGAGATACTTTTTCAAAGGACCCAAAAGAAAATGTTTTCACTTTCTGAAGCTAAGAATCAATATGTTGTTTCACGAAAAGAATGTCTTGAAGATACAGTAGATTGGCTGGACCTAAAAAGGATAATGTTCAGAAATTCAGACAACGACAATGACACAGAAGATGGACATATGCGCAGTGGAAGAGTATTCAGAGGGGTTCACCTTGAGAACCTGTTTAAGAAAAACTACAGAGAAGAGGGTTTCTACAGTGGAGAAGAGGTAGATCTAACTGACGAAGAACAATCAGAACCCACCAGAATGGAAGAAGGGGAAGTTTAAGAACTTCTCCAAAGCGATCAAGAAACCTTAGGAACTGTGTAGATTACTGAAGTAAGTAACATTAACCCTCTTGTTGTTTCAATAGAACCAAGCAGCCAGAATAGCCAGAACCACCAAAGTCTTCAAAGTGTTGTTTCTAGCAACTCAGCCTATACTTAGATAGGAAGCCTAGAGAACTCTATGGTAGATGAGATGAGGCTTCCTATATTCAGGGAGATGGATCTGAGGATCTCGATAAACAAGGGTTCCTGTGTGAGGCCATGTGGAATATTAAAAGTATCATTGATGAAGCCATCAAGAGAACCCATTTCAACACTATGCTAAGGGACTGTGTTCTGAGCTGGTACATGAAACTTGTCCAAGGACTGGCGCAGCCTAAGCCACTGAACGAGATCAAGAATGTGATGATTGTAGAGTTTAAGAAACCTAAGTCAGATTCACAATGTATTACAGAGCTAAAAGAGATCAAACAAAAGGTAGCATAACCTGTTTGGGAGTTCGACCAAAGATTCAAGACCCTAACAGGCCGATTAACTTTTCAGATCCCTGATGAACAAAACAAAGAATGGTTCATCATGGTGTTTTTACCACACATCAGAGTCCCTCTAATGCAGTAGAAGATTTTATCGTAGGCAGAAGCTTTGGAGATCGCCATGAAGCTTGAATCAACACCTATGGGAGAATCTAGCTCAGACATGAGCCAAATCTTGAGCCAGCTGACTAGTTTGTCTCTGCAGGTCAAAGATATGAAGAAGGACAAGGGGAAGGACAAAAGAGAAGATATATAGTGTGTAAGATGAAGATCCAAAGGTCATTATAAGTAACATTTTCCTTTATTTCATGAGTATTTTGGCCTCATGAGCACCGAGCCCCTTGAAGCAAGTTAACCTGCCCTGGTGCGATGTATGAAGAAATAGGCATCACCCAGGTGAGTGATATTACATGCAGAAGTATGTTCAGACACCCACAAACTTGTATTTCACATTTTTTAAATCATTGGGGCATGATGATCGAGATTGTAGAGATTACGATCTCATGCATGGGAGATCAAGGGACATATAAAAGATTCAAGGTGAAGTACAACAAGAAGGAAACACTCCGCAGTACAAATCTCCAGGGAGAGGAAACTTCAATCCTCACGATGGATACAGAGGAGGAGGAGGAGAAGGAGGTATGAGCCAAGGCCGATGAAAAATAATCTGCTATAACTGCGCACAACCAGGACACTTGGCAAGGGATTGTCAAAATCCTTGCACAACCTGCAGTTATTGTAACTCTTTCGAGCATGTCATAGAAGAATGCCCTGTGTTGTTGGCTAAGCTTCAGGAAAGACGAGGACCCCAGTAGAACCCACAAGTGCAAATGATATATGTCGAACTGTGCAAAAAATACCTTAGAGTCACTGTTATTACTCGAGGAGGCGCTGCTACAGGAGAAGATAGAACAATCCAAAGAAAGATCGTAGAAGAGTCAGGTATCAGGAAAGTTGTGGAGAAGACTCAGGCTTTTGATGCAAGGAAAGAAAGATAAATATTCGAGGAAGCAAGATAGGAGTTCAAGGGGAGCCAAGGATCCTCATCTAAAACATGACCATAAATAAAAGAGTATGGAATGCCTCAGGAATTTGATCAATCGGCTCCACTGAAAGAAGGAAAAGAGGTAAGTAAACTCATTGAATTTTTGTACACTTGTATTAAGTTAATTCGGGATGAGAATGTTGTGCGAGAGTTACAGAACCTAATCAAGCAGTATGAGCTAGGAAAGATAGACCCCTTACTGAACAGGGCAATACACCAGATTGGTAAGAAGAGAAGAACAAAAAAAGAATTATATTTGAATGCTCAATTAGGAGAGTATGATATAGACTATGTGGTCCTTGACTTAGGGTCAGAGGTCAATGTCATGACGAAGAAAACTATGGCACTAATGGGAAAACCAAAGTTGATCTATTTCCATATCAGGATTAGAATGGATAATAAGAAATTTGTCAGCCCATTTGGACAATTGGAGCATGTCCCTGTGGACATCAACAATATTAGGACCTTTGCATATTTTGAGGTAATTGAAATTGTTGATGATAGCTTCTCTTACCCTACATTGCTAGGAATTGATTGGGCCTTCGGCAATTATACTATTGTTGATTTAAAGAAAAGAAAAATGACATTTGAAAGATCTAGCCTTAGGATCATTGCATCCTTAGATCCATATGAGGGTCCGTGATATACAGAGCCCATCAGAGAAGACCACGCATATGAGCTGGAAAAAATATATAAATTAACAACCAGACATCAGGATTATATCAACCCTACTGCCGATGTAAATCTAAGTTAGCAAAGTGACAACACGTGTTCATCAGATTCAAAAGAAGTGTTGGAGAACTGGCAGAACCAGATGTATGAAGTATCCACAAGGAGATGTGCTCGACTGACCAGAGAAGTTTGCTGGATTGGAAGAACAATAAGTAACTTGCCTACCTTTGATGGTATGAACCCTCTCGAAGCCTTCCTCTCAGATTTTGAAACAAGTGTACCAACACAACAAAGGTTGTTGGCTATGGATGAGGCCCTGGAAGATACACTAAAAATATGGCGGGGGACACACTAAAGCAATATTACAGACTGGACACAATGTCGAACCTTGATGACAGCTCAGTTCTCAGCACAATTACGAAGCTGCGAAGTGAGGTACACAGGTCGAATATGACCAAAGGACCATGTGTGAAGCTGCGAAGAATCCTAGAGTGACATTCCACGAGAACAATGGGTACACAGATTCATTAACACGCTGGACATGACCCCTATTAATTGGTACCTTCAAGAGGAGCTGCGCCTCATCACTGCAGATTGGGAAGGTATGCTTCAAAATTTTGTAACCACCTTTTTGTTTGAAAGAGAATTTCCTTCAGTAGATCAAGCACTTCAGATTGTGAGGTAGAAAGTATTTAAGGAGGCATCTAGCCTCCCTTTGGAGCAAGAAGAGGAAAAATGGACTGTGCCATTCCAGAAACTACAAGGATGTTACAACATTAATGTTGATGCAAATGATGATCTGAGGAAGGTAAACATTGATGAGACAGAAGGCCACAGGGATGTGGAAGGACCAGGAGTTGAGCTTCCATTCATTGGATAACCAATCAAGATAAAGAAAGTCAATATTGGGATAGAGGAGACACTGAAGCTTGCCAATGTCGGAGATTACTAGGATGTTGCTACCATTGATAAAATTACAGAATTACTGCTTGTTTCTGACCAAGTTCATTGATATGAAGGGTATAAAAGGACCTATGGAAGAGATGATGATACGTTTGAAACCATATGATAAGCTAGTCAAGAAAAGACCCTACATATTGAACCCTAAATATAAGGAAAAAGTGAAGATTGAGCTCGACAGAATGTTAGAAGCAAGGATTATTGAACTTGTCGAAGAGTCAAAGTGGATTAGCCTTATGGTGGTGCAAGACAAGAAGACAGGTGAGATCAGGATCTGCGTAGATCTCATGAAGTTGAATGATGCTTGTTTGCATGATCCTTTCCGTACACCATTCACAGACGAAGTATTGGATAATGTGGGAGGCCAAGGGGTATATTCTTTTACAGATGGGTTTTCAGGATACCATCAGATCCAGATTTCCAAGGAGGACCTCCACAAGACCACATTTTCCACATAATGGGGATCCTACCAATACAAAGTGATGCCATTTGGATTGAAGAATGCCCCAACCATCTTCTCCAGGGTGGTGGTCGAAGCATTCAAATAAGTTTTGCATAAGTTTTTAGAAGCCTATTTTGATGACTGGACTATTTTTAGTTTGCTGAAAAATTATATTGAATGTCTAAGACTCATGTTGGACAAATGCAGGTAGTGTCAAATTGCCTTAAATTTGAAGAAGTTCATCTTCTTCTCACCATTTGGAGTATTATTAGGACATATTTTATGCAAGCAAGGATTGTTGGTTGATCCATCAAAAATTGCAATTATAGTCGACTTACCGCCTCCTACTTTGGTCAAACAAATGTGCACTGTGCTAGGACATACTAGCTATTATAGGAAATTTATCAAAGGATATGCTCAGATTACTGTGCCAATGTAGAAGTTATTAAAGAAAGACTGTCAGTTTGGTTGGACAGACGAATGCCAACAGAGCTTCAACACACTGAAACAAAAGATGGTGACTGTGCCCATTCTAGTCTTTCCAGACTGGAGAAGAGAATTTCATGTGCATGTCAATGCATATTCTATTACATTAGGGGAAGTATTGGTGCAACCTGGAGAAGGGGAGATTGACCATCCATTAGCATTTTCCAATAGAGATCTATCTATAGCTGAAATCAATTACACTACTACAAAGAGAGAAGGATTAGCCATGGTGTATGGTCTGCAAAAATTCCGCCATTGCTTAGTAGGAGGACACTTTAAAATGTTTATTGATCAATCTATGCTGAATTACCTAGTCAACAATCTAGTGTTGGGGGGATGAATATGCAGACGACTTCTCCTATTTCAAGAATATGATTTTGAGATCATAGTTAAGCCAGGAAGAATGAACAAGGGACCCGACCACCTGTCGAGGTTGGAACATGGTGAGGAACCCACCAATCTGGAGGATACATTACCGGATGCACATCTACTTGCCATTAGGAAGATGGATGACCACTTCATAGAAAATTTACTCTCAATTTGCAAGTGAAAAATTAAGAAATCACGGAAAAAATGACACTTTAAGTGAAAATTCGTATCAGTTTCAAGAGATGATATTACGGCTTACTATTTGAGAAAATGGTGAGGAATCTCGCCAAACGTTTGAAAACCCACTTCCAAAATGGGTCGATTTACTTTCCACGAAGGTCATTTCCTCAAAAACATAAAATTTTTGGAGCAAACACTGTAAAAAGGCACGACCACGAATTCGTATCAGTTTCAGGAGGCTATCTTGCATGTTACTTTCTGAGCAAATGGTGAGGAATCTCGCCAAACGGTTGAAAACCCACTTCCAAAGTGGGTCGATTTACTTTCCATTAGAGTGGTTTCCTCCAAAACGTAATATTTTGGGAGGAATAAATGATGAAAGGTACGACCATGGATTTAGCTCGCCAAAACTCTTGTTTTCCTTATTGTTTGGCTTGTCTAGCTTGATCCAAGCAACATAGCTCTGATACCATGTAAATGTGTTGAACCTGCACAAAATATATCTAGCTAAACAATAATACACACATTTGCAGAGAGAATTTGAGGAAGAAAAATGACAGAAAAGAATGAAAGAATTCACATTAGCCATTTTGCACACTCAAAGAGTGAATAATTTACAATAGATATAGGATACATGAGTAACCACTGAGCCATAGTGGTGGTCTAGAGTGATATGGACACACACCAACAGTTACGGGAGTAAACTACCACCTACTCTAGTCTCTCAGGCAGTTACGGGAGTGAATTGCCACCTAGTTGAGTTAACTAGTCAACTAGTCTTCAGTTAACTGACTGAACATAGAGTAGTGAGGAGTTAACTCAGGAAATCAAGGGTAATGCACCAGTCTAGTGATGATCCCAAGGCAAGTGCTCATTAGCTGGTGATGATCTCAATGTTGCATGGTGACAAAACCAATGCAGCATCTAAACTCAGCTCAACTAGTCAAACTGAAGTGTCAACTAAAAGAGAATATTCTCTAGGTGGAATATTCTCCCCTAAAATATAGGAGACTAGATAATGACTAATTATGACTAA
>JZKD02S1642946.1:58611-106319 GCA_000966675.3 Picea glauca
ATGAGTGACCAAGGAACACATTTCATAAATAACACCATCCTTGTGATGCTCGAGGAGTTTGAAGTTCACCATCGAAAAACCACACCGTACCATCCATAGGTGAATGATGCAGTAGAAGCCTTCGACAAGATTCTAGAGAACGCACTAACAAAGATCTGTAACGTCAATAGAGATGACTGGGACCTCAAAGTACCAATAGTATTATGGGTGTATGGGATGACCTACAAGAAGTTGAAAGGGTGCACACCATTCGAACTCGTCTATGGCCAAGAAGCGGTAGTGCCATTAGAATTTTTAGTACCCAGCTTACGCGTAGGATCTATCACACAAATGACATAACATGGCGCAATATAGGAAAGATTGAAAAAACTGTTAGCAATGGAGGAAGAACGGATCTTGGAAGGATTCCATCAACAAGTGAAAAAGGCTAGAGTTAAAGGATGGAACGATCGACACATTAAGAAGAATACTTTCAAGGAAGGAGATCTAGTATTTCTCTATGACAACAAATTGTTTCAGCACCCAAGAAAGCTGAGAATGCATTGGTTAGGACCATACGAGGTCAAATATGTAAAAGACAATGGAGTTGTAAAGTTAAGATATTTAGCAAGTGTAGACTGTAGACCTTAGAGGAATGATCAACGGGAGCCGACTGAAGTTGTATAAGGATAGTCGACCACCCACCACGCAGTACAAAAAAAAAAAAAGAGCACGAAGCACGCCCGAGATGTAAAATCCACGAGATGCTTGAAACACGAATGCAATAAAGGAATGAGAAATGGTTACATGCTAAAGACAAATGAGCGGGAAACGAAAAGTCGGCAAAAGAAGGATGATAGGACAACCCTAAGTGGAATTAAGGCACGACAAGGATTGATGGAACATCACATTAAACAGGCCAATTGGAAATGACAAACTAAGTGTAATGGCACATACGAAACTACCCCATATGCATTGAATCCATATTTATGGTGCATTAATTGCATCATGGAGGAATTTTCCTCGATAAGCTTCATGACAAGCCTATACAACACGCAAGCACAAAAGCAACTTGTCTATTCACGAAAGGAGAATAGAGAGAGAGCAATAACAAATCGAACGAACAGAGAGAGACCACAAAACTCACAGTAGTCCTCAAAATTTAGAAAACATTTGACACTCACCACTATGGCACCACCAAAGTCTGTCAAACCAGGCCAGACAGCCAGACCGACCAGAGTTCAAACTAGGTCACAAGGACCACTAGAAGAAAATGAGCAGTAGCAACCAAAGATCATTGATATCGATGAGATCCTCTCCCTAGAGATACCACTGGTGAACTCTACACCAATACTGGAAGAGATTCAACAGCCACAAGCAGAGGACCTGAAAGAGGACATGCCAGAAATGGTGCAGGAACCTCAGAACGAGGAAGTGGAAACCCAACAAGAAGTGCAACTAGAAAGCACTAAACCAGTCATGGAAGGTAACAAAATGACACAGAACCAAGGATTAGAGGGGAAACTAGATGATTTGTAGGTACCCAGCCTAGGTCAATCAACATAAGACACCACAGGAACTACCTCGACTTGGACAAAATGGCTTACAGGGCAGCAACCAAGAGTTGCTGGAACTTTGTACCAACCACCACAACAGGAAGATAGAGTTCTAATATCGAGCTCACCTCGCAAGAAACCGACAACGAAAAATTGTGCTACCACACATACCAGAGGGAGTACAGGTAGAGCCGCAACTACTGGGTCACATTGGGAAGCTCAAGTATTCTGACCATGACATATCAGAAGAAACCAAGTACATGAAACTTGCGTCGAGGGTTTTTATGCAGAACATAGTGGTAAACCAACTTGGAGAAACGATCAGCCAACCACATCAACGGGCATTTGGACTAGACATAACATACATTTTAGGGTTTCTGAAACTTCTACATTTTGGCAAAGGCCAGTATATGAAAACATGCGTTAAGAAGTTGTTAGAAGTCATGCATGGAGGGGATATATGGCTGGACAGAACTGTCCCCATAACTGTTGAGCTTATTGCGCAGATAATAGGACTACCCAACACATGCAACAGTCTACATAAAACTGAGCATGCTACGAATGGATGAAATAGTGGGACAGACACAACTAAAGGATTTGGACTACATCCAATTGGTCTTGACATAGATTCCATCAAGGGCATTGTACAAATTGCAGGTTAGCATTGACCACGAGATGTGGTCTCAGGAACATAAAAACTTAGTCGAGCTACATCAAACAACAAAGCAGTGGGAAACACTGGAAAAAGAGTATGAGCAGGCCAAATCCAAAACTCAAAAGGAGACAGAATGCATAAATGAATTGGAATGTAGAGTGGGAGAAATTTTTGGGAAACATCCAAGCACTGCGTAAGGAAACTAACTCCCAGCCGCAGAAAAGATCGACCAGATTCCGTAGGCAATTTCTTGACACCAAAAGGAGATCGAGGATCTTTGAGAACAGTTGGAACCAAAAAATACACTAGTAGTAAAGGAGCAAAGGAGGCAGGTAGCAGCAATGCAATGATAGGAGATGGAGAAACAGGTTATCAGGGCCGTTGACTTGTGCGAGAAAGCAACAAAACTTTGGACAAGACTGGAGGAGGATCCACTGGTTCAATGTTGGGACAAGGAAGAGGAAAAGATTAATGCAGTGATCCAAGAACTCAAACAGAGAAAAAATACCATACCAATCCCAGAATGTGTCAAGGGGATGCAAGAGCTGAAGAAGATGCAGGCATAACTTATCACTGCAGAAACACATAAACAAGAGCATCAAGCTCAAATAGAACCATTAAAAGAATGGGCAGTAGAAGTACTCGCACAGGTAGAAGCAGCTAGAACACATATGGCATAGACAAAGGTAGAATGTGTAGGATTCCTGAGTGACAAAGTGGCAGTTCAGGTAGTGGATACCATTAAGGAGAGGATCGCACAGGCACTGACAAAAGTAGTAGAGCTAAGGGAAAAGTTCCAGATGATCACCGAGGAGATCAGGGCAACTCAGAAAGATTAGGTGACTCGGGACAAGTCACATGTCAGTGTTGGGGGCCTGTTGGTAGTAGGCCAAAGTGGGAAAGAAAGAATTCACAAATAAGAATGATAGCTAGAAGAGAAATCGTGGGAAATAAAGCGTGCAAGAGGAAAGCGACAACTGGTAAGAAGCACAGTACGCCCACATGCAATGAGGAGGTGACAACTAGAAGGAAGAAAAGAATGTATGACACGAGATTTTACCCATCCGAGGAGAGTTGTAAGCGCATGACACGAGAGTTGCATAACTACCATAATAAGAGATCCAAGAGACAAATATTTGTGGACGTATATTACGAGGGGGTGAACCATGATAATACATGTGTAATGTGATGAATGCATGTATATATTTTTCATACTTTTATTAGTTAAACGTTGTGTGTAATGAATGAATGTGTTATTATATTGCTTGGTTAATTGTTGTTGGGATGTAATGAAAAGATACCATGGAGGTTAAAATATAAAAGAGAATAACAGTAGTTCATAACACAAGTTAGAATAAATGGCTCAAAATATAGATCCCATATCTCATACTCAATCCTAGGCTATAAACACCTAAGTCTTACAACCACCTATTTAAAGCTATCTCGAGTGAGACTRCRTAGTGCACTCTATGTGTTGYGTTGCCTTCTGGTTTACTAGAGGGGATGATAGTTTTAGGATTTGTTTGTACCCTTAAAKATRTGAACCCTGGGTCAATAACACATGTAGTAGGAAAGAGTAGTTCAAGCTAAGCCAACAAGGTTTATCAACATCAGTTGAATCGATAAACAACTCCACAAGAGCACCAACTCTTAATGAAAGACTCAACTTGTAGATCTCAACACCAACTGAGATGTGAGAAATCTAATCCTCAAGTACAAGACCCTCCTTGTGAACATAACCAAATATGTCAAAAGATATGTGTCCTTTAAATAGTGAAACACGTGTATGTACGTGACCTTCATGTACTGCAGCACGCAGATGTACACGTTGTTCCTTCTGTAAGCTAGTGTACACCTTCAGAAACTAGGGTTTCTTAAACTTCAACTTTATGGCCCTTCAGACCCTTTCTTCCTCTGTCACATCCACTTGTGACATGTCACTGCAATCTATATATTACTTCCCAATCTATACCATAACCAATCACAAACACATCTATACCATCGAATAATCTATGCATGTTCCTCATGCATACACAATCATAGATCATGGATATCTCTCAATCATAACAAAAMTGAACTACTCAACCAACCAACTACCATATTCACACATAAATATAACCATACAAATGATTCCTCAAAAATTCACCATACCATTAGCAATTTTAACATAAAGAMAATATTTACCATACCAGAACCTCTGTTGTAGATCTAAACCYGTAGAATGTTGATATGGAAGTTGCTTCAAACTTCARGAACCTGGCACCAAMACTTACTCAAGATTTTCATSTCCTTCTCAAATATACACTCCCTTCTCTCATTCATATCATATATGTATTTTCCCTAGCTCACTGCATCCCATGTACTAGTTCCGAAAACTAGGGTTTTTTGAACCTCTGAAACTTTCACCGTCAAAACCTCAGACTTAAGGAACTTCTAATACATCCATGAGTTGCTACAATGAGTATTTCACTAGAATATATATTCAATATACTCAATATATTCACACATAATAGACCCTTTCTCTCTTAATTATACTTCTCCAAGTAGCTTCGTCCTCTAACCAACTCTAACAAACTTCCTTCTTTTGGGGATAACCCACTTCTAACCACTTGTACACTTATAACTACTTTCTCCAAAAATAGTAACCTATCCTCTTCTAGTTGAAACTAATTTATTTTTAATTTTTTATTGTTTCAACCACTTAACCCATGACTAACCACTTTGACTAGTCAGCTTCTTCTAGGATCTTCTAGAATAATTTGACTTCTTGACCTAGTAGAGGCTTCTAGACAACACATGAGGGTTCTCCAANAGTATTGTAATGCATGAGTAAACACAAGAAGACGTAACATATTTTGAAAATTTAGATCCTTCTTTATGTTATCTTCAGACTCTTCCTTCATTTGCAATCTCAGAACCATACAATAGTGCTCTATTACAAACTCTTGACTTTGGATTCATGTCACAGATATATAACTCTTAAAATGAGTACAAACTACATTACAAACTCAAACTGTTTCTTGACTCGACTGACAACAAACCTGTAGAGAGGTAAAGATCAGACAATAACACCGATCGAGAAACTCAAAAAGGAATGAATGAATGAACCAACTGATCCAAAAACAACAACAACAACAACCTTTACAATTTGTGTTCATCCCTATATATAAGCTAGGTTTTGTCTTCTGTCTCGGCTTGCACACTTTCTTGTTCTGTTGCAACTCGTTTTTCTTAGCTCGCGTTGCACTGTCCTTTTCGAAACTACTTTATGTTGCTCTTTCTTTCTCTCTTGTCCAGCTTCTTATGAATCTTTTGCAAATCATACTCATAAAAACCTTGCACTATTCCTTATCCCAAAAATGAAGGGCCCAACAGGCTTTGACTACAACCCTTGACTCACCCTAGAGTCAAGTGCTTGGTTCTTTCGCAAATTCCAGGAGCACTTGTTGTTTTTCCTTGTCCTCCTTTTCTTCTTCCTTCTGCTCTTTTGTTTGTGATTTCTCTTATTTTGCCTCTTCAAATGAAGAGACCAACTCTGGGACCAACTCCAAGGCCCGCTCCCTCACTCCTTGAAATTTTCCAACCTTATCTTGCCACTTCCTGGCAAGGACCTATGCCTCTGTAACAAATTGTTGGGTCGCCTATGTACTACACCCCTTTGGCTTGGATGCGACCAACGTGTTCCAATCAAAATCTGTTGTTGCATCAAATTGATGCATCTACATGTACACTATGTGAATGACAGGTCAAAATTCTCTATGGATTGTGCCTCAAATAGGGCATTCAAATTCATTGTCCACCTATTGGATCTAGTCGAACTTTTGTTGTTTCTCCAATGGATCCATTGTGGCTACAAATTCCTCATTCAGGACCTGTATCTTGGTGTGCACATCTTTCAGGACCTGGTTGCATCAAGCAATGATGCCCATCCAATTGCTAACTTCCCTAAAAATATTTGTGCATTCCACCGTGTACTTGTGTAGTGATTCTCAGGCATTATTACCTTCTAGTAATATCTTCTGCATCTTCTCTTGTAGCTTCTAAAGTTGTTGCTCTTCTTCTTGTTGAGTCCATCGCAGTTGTACTTCCATATGCTCAGTGCGAGTGGCAAGTTGTGTCAATGTTCCTTGGAGAATCTCAATATGATGCTCTATCTTGCCTTCATCACTCTCTTCAGGCAGTTCGGGTGCAAGCTTCTGAATCTCTGGCCAGGCTTCAATAGGCCTTTCCTGCACTCTTTCTAGTCTACGCTCAACCTGGATTGTTTTTCATGCTTCTTGTGTTTTGCATTCTTGCGCAAGGAGTGCTTCCTCCCTTGTGACCTCAAAAGACCTCTCAGCCTACTCGACCCTTTTATATAATTGATCAGTTGATGCTTTGATCAGTCCAAATAAATGCGTCGTTGGCCAGTGTACTAGTTTAGCGGATGAAGGGGTTGCATCTCTAGGTGATCGTGTCTACAGTGGAAGTCCACTAGTTTTTGAATGCTCCGAGAGGGAATATACCTCCTCTTGAGTTGATGGTTCTAGTGTAATCCTCAACCTTATCATTGAGGGAAAGAGAATTGTAACCTCTGTTCTGGCTATGCATAGTTTCATCAACTCTGCGCATTGTTGAGGGTTATGGAGAATCCGCTCCATCTATTCTCACATGGATGTTGCACTCTGCCTGAGTGTTGATTCTAGTTCCTTATGAACCTCTGGTATCTCCAGTGAATTTCTTGCATCTTCTTCCTACGTTGTGCTTTCTTGGGCACCCTTGACCTTGGTTGGTGAGGGGATGTGCTAGTTTCTTTGGGCTTGTGGTTCCTCCACATTTTGGGTGTCCTTTTCTAGTGCAAAAGGCACAGTCTGTTGTTCCTAGACGTATGGGTTTAGACCAGTTAGATGCATGCTCTACTTTGGAACTTCGGGGTTTGGAACAGAAACTTCTGGTCTCAGCTTAGGAAACTCCTGGGTTGTTTCTAGGAGTTCTTTCTTTACTTTCTCTGGATGGTCAAGCTACATCAGCTCTGGGTTTGTGGTTTTGGGTGGAATGGTGGTTTCTGTGGGTGGCGACTGGGGTTGTGGAAATGACAGAGGGTGCTTAGTGATGATGGTGCATGGAAATGTTTGAGGCTCAGGGTCATCCTGAATATAGATGATGGTTCCTACTTTGACCACTTCGCGGGTGTGAGGGACGGTCGATGCAATGGGTTGGGGGTTTAGAGGTTTATTCAGTGAAACCCTAGTTCTAAGCTTCTTCACCATTGGTTCGGTAACGAACATGACACTCAAGATATTTTTTATGTCCTCACCTGTCAACACAGTTTTATCTAGAAGCCGATGGAAGATCGACAATGTTATTTTCTTACACTCCAATGGTTGTGTCTCATCTTCCTCCTTAGAGTCTAATTGTGCTGGGGCTTCTTGCTTCTGCGGCTCTGAGCCTGAGCTCGGTCCTACCCCTGCTTCTTTTCCTTTCTTATTTAATATCTCAACAGGTAGTATATAGTGCATTCCTAACTTGTGCAGGTTGTGTTTAACTCATGTCCATGACATTACCTCTTTGTTGAAGGCTTCCTCGTCCAGGTAAAATGACAACATCCTTGAATGGAAATATTCCCTGCTAACATGCTTCGACTATACAAACATATGATATCGGTTCATGTTGAAGGAAATGTTTCTCATATTACCATTGAGAAGTTACTGCAGAATACAAAACCTCTTTGTTGCATCTATTAGGCCATTGTACCACTTAGAAAACACTGGGGTGTTGAAAGCTGCATTCTCGGAATTAGTCCTTGACTTCTAGGGCTCAAACATCTTCGCCATGCGCCCCTTGTCTGGTAGTGTCGATGGTCTTCCCATATGTGGCTTCCATTTGAACATTGAAAATTCCATCAACATATATCTGTAGGTGAAGGTTCCTCCCTTCTCCTATGCTTCCTCACATACCACTAATAGTTCCTCTAGCAGGTAACTACACCAGTTGAACACAACTCCATTGGTGAAAAAGTATGGTACTGAAAATGCATCTAGAGTGCATTCTCCCTTGTAATATGATATCATAACCTTGTTGGCTACGATGTAACAGCCTGTCCTGACTACCTCTGGTAGTATGTGGTCGATCACTATTCTGCGTCCCCCCCCTCTTTGTCTTGAACCTCTCATAGAGGTTGAACTCTCCTCTCTTTTTGTCATGCTTACCATGACCCTAGAATCCTTTCAACACATACTCTCCTTTGAAGGACAGTCCGGTTGGCTGATGAATGTTTTCATCATGGATTGGATACTTCCTATCCAACTAGATGCTTCATTCATACACCCTTTTGATCATAATTTTGGTGCATCACACAACCTCACTAGTGGTACCAAATACTGGTAGGTCTCTGAGGTTCATAAGGGTTGAGTTGAATAAGTTGAAANTGTTCCTTGGAGCATCTCAATATGATGCTCTATCTTGCCTTCATCACTATCTTCAGGAAGTTCGGGTGCAAGCTTCTGAATCTCTGGCCATGCTTCAATAGGCCTTTCCTGCACTCTTTCTAGTCTACGCTCAACCTGGATTGTTTTTCATGCTTCTTGTGTTTTGCATTCTTGCGCAAGGAGTCCTTCCTCCCTTGTGACCTCAGAAGACCTCTCAGCCTACTCGAGCCTTTTCTATAATTGATCAGTTGATGCTTTGATCAGTCCAAATAAATGCATCGTTGGCCAGTGTACTAGTTTAGCGGATGAAGGGGCTGCATCTCTAGGTGATCGTGTCTGCAGTGGAAGTCCACTAGTTGTTGAATGCTCCGAGAGGGTATCTACCTCCTCTTGAGTTGATGGTTCTAGCGCAATCCTCAAACTTATCATTGAGGGAAAGAGAATTGTAACCTCTGTTCTGGCTATGCATAGTTTCATCAACTCTGCGCATTGTTGAGGGTTATGGAGAATCCGCTCCATCTACTCTCATGTGGATGTTGCACTCTGCCTGAGTGTTGATTCTAGTTCCTTATGAACCTCTGGTATCTCCAGTGAATTTCTTGCATCTTCTTCCTACGTTGTGCTTTCTTGGGCACCCTTGACCTTGGTTGGTGAGGGGATGTGCTAGTTTCTTTGGGCTTGTGGTTCCTCCACATTTTGGGTGTCCTTTTCTAGTGCAAAAGGCACAGTCTGTTGTTCCTAGACGTATGGGTTTAGACCAGTTAGATGCATGCTCTACTTTGGAACTTCGGGGTTTGGAACAGAAACTTCTGGTCTCAGCTTAGGAAACTCCTGGGTTGTTTCTAGGAGTTCTTTCTTTACTTTCTCTGGATGGTCAAGCTACATCAGCTCTGGGTTTGTGGTTTTGGGTGGAATGGTGGTTTCTGTGGGTGGCGACTGGGGTTGTGGAAATGACAGAGGGTGCTTAGTGATGATGGTGCATGGAAATGTTTGAGGCTCAGGGTCATCCTGAATATAGATGATGGTTCCTACTTTGACCACTTCGCGGGTGTGAGGGACGGTCGATGCAATGGGTTGGGGGTTTAGAGGTTTATTCAGTGAAACCCTAGTTCTAAGCTTCTTCACCATTGGTTCGGTAACGAACATGACACTCAAGATATTTTTTATGTCCTCACCTGTCAACACAGTTTTATCTAGAAGCCGATGGAAGATCGACAATGTTATTTTCTTACACTCCAATGGTTGTGTCTCATCTTCCTCCTTAGAGTCTAATTGTGCTGGGGCTTCTTGCTTCTGCGGCTCTGAGCCTGAGCTCGGTCCTACCCCTGCTTCTTTTCCTTTCTTATTTAATATCTCAACAGGTAGTATATAGTGCATTCCTAACTTGTGCAGGTTGTGTTTAACTCATGTCCATGACATTACCTCTTTGTTGAAGGCTTCCTCGTCCAGGTAAAATGACAACATCCTTGAATGGAAATATTCCCTGCTAACATGCTTCGACTATACAAACATATGATATCGGTTCATGTTGAAGGAAATGTTTCTCATATTACCATTGAGAAGTTACTGCAGAATACAAAACCTCTTTGTTGCATCTATTAGGCCATTGTACCACTTAGAAAACACTGGGGTGTTGAAAGCTGCATTCTCGGAATTAGTCCTTGACTTCTAGGGCTCAAACATCTTCGCCATGCGCCCCTTGTCTGGTAGTGTCGATGGTCTTCCCATATGTGGCTTCCATTTGAACATTGAAAATTCCATCAACATATATCTGTAGGTGAAGGTTCCTCCCTTCTCCTATGCTTCCTCACATACCACTAATAGTTCCTCTAGCAGGTAACTACACCAGTTGAACACAACTCCATTGGTGAAAAAGTATGGTACTGAAAATGCATCTAGAGTGCATTCTCCCTTGTAATATGATATCATAACCTTGTTGGCTACGATGTAACAGCCTGTCCTGACTACCTCTGGTAGTATGTGGTCGATCACTATTCTGCGTCCCCCCCCTCTTTGTCTTGAACCTCTCATAGAGGTTGAACTCTCCTCTCTTTTTGTCATGCTTACCATGACCCTAGAATCCTTTCAACACATACTCTCCTTTGAAGGACAGTCCGGTTGGCTGATGAATGTTTTCATCATGGATTGGATACTTCCTATCCAACTAGATGCTTCATTCATACACCCTTTTGATCATAATTTTGGTGCATCACACAACCTCACTAGTGGTACCAAATACTGGTAGGTCTCTGAGGTTCATAAGGGTTGAGTTGAATAAGTTGAAAAATTTCAGTTTTGGCATGAATTGCATGCCTCCCAACTCATCTCGAGCCATCCCCTAGAAGACGTCTATGTTCATTTGGGGGAACAAAACTGGATCTATTAGGTCAATATCAAGGAGCTTAACCTGCTCCACCTTTCCTTTGAGATCACCCACGAACTCAACTCGGGGGTCGCAGGGCTCATATGGTACTGCATCCTTAGACATTGCACTTGAGATTCCTATGGCTCTCAACATTGTGGATTCTCATTTATCATGACTTTTGCAGTAAGCTAAGGACTAGCATCAAGACTATGGGTTTCTCAATTGCACAAGATGGCTCTCTCTACAGAATTCGGAAATTGCTACATTCTTTGAAAATGATGCGTTCTTCAACAAGTTGTCAGAGCCTTATACTCGGCTTAGCGGGAAAGTTTAGCAATAAATGTTATTCATCATGACTATTGATTCTCTAAATTGACATCCCCATCACCATATTATACTCCTCATTTACACCTTGTTGGCCTACCTAAGCTTGGATAAATGACGAAGAACATTATCTCCAGTCACTTATAAGGTCATGAGGTAAATTATATTTGAATTCATGCATTTTGTGGTTTATTAAGCTAGGAGATTAAATATTTCATGTGCTAATATTGAAATTGCTATATGTATCCTTTGACCTTTGGACAAGTCTGACACTCATATGTCACCCAAGACATCCGGTACCAAGAGTGCCTCCTGTTCAGATATGGTACCCGCAGATAACTCACTTTTGTGATCCGGTACCAATGCCCGCAACCTATTTTAGTTTGGTACTAACCAATTGCACATTGTTTGGATCCAGTACTATCGACCGTGTCTCGCCTATTATGATCTAGTACCAGTAGAGGAAACAGAGTATGCCAAGTTAAGCTCTAGTTCATGCCTGAGATATTTGTTGACTGTTTATTAGATCATGAAAGTTTCTAGCAATAATATATTGAGCTATTTTGATTATTGATTTATCCTCATGCACTCCATGCCATGAGGATGAAGCTTAAAATATGTAACTGAGTGTGTAAATTTGACAATTTCTTATATGCTAAAGATTTCACCTCTTTGTGTTTCATGACTGAGATTGTTTAAATAGTCGTGGAAAGGATAGTGGTTGGGGGAGCATAGAGAGCATAGATAGCATAGTATGTTATATAAGTTTCGCATATTGTAGAACATATATTGGGTTTGTGTTTAATAGAAGAGATTCATTTATTTCCATGTCTTGATTATTGAGTCATAATGAATGGATGTGAATTGAGTTGTTATCATAATATAATTTCATGTTTTGAGATCCAAGTAAGAGTGATGTGTTGATCGAAAACCAACTTACTGTAGACTCAAATCACTGACCTATTGAATATGCAAGGGCCCACTGCCCAACAGAGGTCAACATTCGTGTAGATTAGTATTAGCATTTGATTTCGATAGTGTAACTCTTAGACTAGCTATAGCTTTGATTTCTCAATTTAATTCATCATCTCTATAAGTTTCATATGTTAGCAGTATAGTTCAGTTTAGGATTTTGATCATAGAATTGCTTAAGATCTTTACTTACTCTGTTTTTGCATATGCCCTGTTTCTATTTTTATGAATTTGATTTTTCTTAGTGAACATAGACATTGGCAGAAATAGTCAAACATATTGGAAAAGAACTAGTGAAGTTCACAATAGATTATTGTGAACCACAACATACCCAATATACTKCCTACTGAACTACCCATGCTATGCCTTGATGATTGATGTGTGATTTCCTTTTTCAGAGTGTGATTGCATAATTATCTTTCTGGGTCAAATAATAGAGTTTATTTTTCAAAGGACTCCATCTCATACTTGAATGTGCCACAATGGAGTAGATATCCCCTCTATGAAAGACAACCAAACTGTGTTTTAGTTTGACAGTTTTCTTTATTCTCAACATGCATACTCTAATTAGTTATATACTTGTGACATTAGAATTACCTCTCGTACTGTAGACCTTAGAGGAATGATCAACAGGAGTTGACTGAAGTTGTATAAGGACAGTCGACCACCCACCACGCAGTACAAAAGAAAAAAAAGAGCACGAAGCACACCTGAGATGTAAAAGCAACGGGATGCTCAAAACACGAACACAATAAAGGAATGAGCAATGGTTACATGCCAAAGACAAATGAGCGAGAAATAGAAAGTCGACAAAAGAAGGATGATAGGACAACCCTAAGTGGAATTAAGGCGCGGCAAGGACTAATGGAGCATCACATTAAACATGCCAATTGGAAATGACAAAGTAAGCGTAATGGCACATACGAAACTACCCCATATGCATTGAACCCATATTTATGGTGCATTAATTGCATCATGGAGGAATTTTCCTCGATAAACTTCATGACAAGCCTATACAACACGCAAGCACAAAAGCAACTTGTCTATTCATGAAAGGAGAATAGAGAGAGAGTAATAACAACTTGAACGAACAAAGAGAGACCAAAAAACTCACCGTATTCCTCGAAATTCAGAAAACGTTTGACACTCACTACTATGGCACCACCAAAGTCTGTCAAACTAGGCCAGACAGCCAGACCGACCAGAGTTCAAACTACGTCACAAGGACCACTAGAAGAAAATGAGCAGTAGCAACCAGAGATCATTTATATCGATGAGATCCTCTCCCTAGAGATACCACCGGTGAACTCTACACCAATACTGGAAGAGATTCAACAGCCACAAGTAGAGGACCTGAAAGAGGACATGCCAGAAATGGTGCAGGAACCTTAGAACGAGGAAGTGGAAACCCAACAAGAAGTGCAACCAGAAAGTACTAAAACAACCGTGGAAGGTAACATAATGACACAGAACCAAGGATTAGAGGGGAAACTAGATGAGTTGTCGGTACCCATCCTAGGTCAATCAACAGAAGACACCATAGGAACTACCTCGGCTTGGCCAAAATGGCTTACAGGACAGTAACCAAGAGTTGTTGGAACTTCATACCAACCACCACAACAGGAAGATAGAGTTCTGATATCGAGCTCACCTCGCAAGAAACCGAAAACGAAAATTGTGCTACCACGCATACCAGAGGGAGTACAGGTAGAGCCGCAACTACTGGGTCACGTTGGGAAGCTCAAGTATTCTGACCATGACATATCAAAAGAAACCAAGTACATGAAACTTGCGTCAAGGGTTTTTATGAAGAACATAGTGGTAAACCAACTTGGAGAAACGATCAGCCAACCACATCAATGGGCAGTTGGACTGGACATAACAGACATTTTAGGGTTTCTGAAACTTCCGCATTTTGGCAAAGGCCAGTATGTGAAAGCATGTGTTAAGAAGTTGTTAGAAGTCATGCATGGAGGGGATATATGGCTGGACAGAACCATCCCCATAACTGTTGAGCTTATTGCGCAGATAATAGGACTACCCAACACACGCAACAGTCTACATAAAACTAAGCATGCTACGAATGGATGAAATAGTGGGACAGACACAACTAAAGGATTTGGACTACATCCAATTGGTCTTGACATAGATTCCATCAAGGGAATTGTACAAATTGCAGGTTAGCGTTGACCACGAGATGCGGTCTCGGGAACATAAAAACTTAGTCGAGCTACAGAAAGCAACAAAGCAGTGGGAAGCACTGGAAAAAGAGTATGAGCAGGCCAAATCCAAAACTCAAAAGGCGACAGAATGCATAAATGAATTGGAATGTAGAGTGGGAGAAATTTTTGGGAAACATCCCAGCACTGCGTAAGGAAACGAACTCCCAGCCGCAGAAAAGATCGACCAGATTCCGCAGGCAATTTCTTGACACCAAAAGGAGATCGAGGATCTTCAAGAACAGTTGGAACAAAAAAATCCACGAGTAGTAAAGGACCAAAGGAGGCAGGTAGAAGCAACACAATGATAGGAGATGGAGAAACAGGTTATCAGGGCAGCTGACTTGTGCGAGAAAGAAATGCAACTTTGGACAAGACTAGAGAAGGATCCACAGGTTCAATGTTGGGACAAGGAAGAGGAAAGGATTAATGCAGTGATCCAAGAACTCAAACAAAGAAAAAAGACCATACCAATCCCAAAATGTGTCAAGGGGATGCAACAGGTAAAGAAGATGCATGCATAACTTATCACTACACAAACACAGAAACAAGATCATCAGGCTCAAATAGAACCATTACAAGAATGGGTAGCAGAAGTACTCGCATAGGCAGAAGCAGCTAGAACACATATGGCATAGACATAGGTAGAATGTGTAGGATTCCTGTGTGACAAAGTGGTAGTTCAGGTAGTGGATACCATTAAGGAGAGGACCGCGCAAGCACTGACAAAAGTAGCAGAGCTAAGGGAAAAGTTCCAGATGATCACCGAGGAGATCGAGGCAACTCAGAAAGATTAGGTGACTTCGGACGAGTCACATGTCAGTGTTGGGGGGATGTTGCTAGTAGGCCAAAGTGGGAAAGAAATAATTCACAAATAAGAATGATAGATAGAAGAGAAATCGTGGGAAACAAAGCATGCAAGAGGAAAGCGGCAACTGGTAAGAAGCACAGTACGCGCACATGCAAGGAGGAGGTGACAGCTATAAGGAAGAAAAGAATGCATACAGAGAAGGAAGACCCAACGATAGTAGGGTTAGGGTTTTTTTAAGGTTTTGTGTAAATGGATGAAGAGCCCGATAGATATAAATATAGATACGCAGGTATCATAGAGAGGTTCAGTTCACTACCTGTGTAGAGTTTGGGATGTTTTCATGTAATTTTTTTTTATTAGAAGAACTACTTTTGAAAAGAAATTGAGATAGAGAGGAGGAGAGAAGGTAGATCTTGAGGATTAGATCGCAGGCTGAGGATCCTAGTGCAATCTATTTCACCTCATAGAGATCTTACCCATCCGAGGAGAGTTGTAAGCACATGANAATACTGGAAGAGATTCAACAGCCACAAGCAGAGGACCTGAAAGAGGACATGCCAGAAATGGTGCAGGAACCTCAGAACGAGGAAGTGGAAACCCAACAAGAAGTGCAACCAGAAATCACTAAACCAGCCGTGGAAGGTAACAAAATGACACAGAACCAAGGATTAGAGGGGAAACTAGACAATTTGTAGGTACCCAGCCTAGGTCAATCAACATAAGACACCACATTAACTACCTCGGCTTGGCCAAAATGGCTTACAGGGCAACAACCAAGAGTTGCTGGAACTTCGTACCAACCACCACAACAGGAAGATAGAGTTCTGATATCGAGCTCACCTCGCAAGAAACCGACAACGAAAAATTGTGCTACCATGCATACCAGAGGGAGTACAGGTAGAGCCGCAACTACTGGGTCACATTGGGAAGCTCAAGTATTCTGACCATGACATATCAGAAGAAACCAAGTACATGAAACTTGCGTCGAGGATTTTTATGCATAACATAGTGGTAAACTAACTTGGAGAAACGATCAGCCAACCACATAAACGGGCATTTGGACTGGACGGAACATACATTTTAGGGTTTCTAAAACTTCTACATTTTGGCAAAGGCCAATATGTGACAACATGCGTTAAGAAGTTGTTAGAAGTCATGCATGGAGGGGATATATGGCTGGACAGAACTGTCCCCATAACTGTTGAGCTTATTGCACAAATAATAGGACTACCCAACACATGCAACAGTCTACATAAAACTGAGAATGCTACGAATGGATGAAATAGTGGGACAGACACAACTAAAGGATTTGGACTACATCCAATTGGTCTTGACATAGATTCCATCAAGGGCATTGTACAAATTGCAGGTTAGCGTTGACCACGAGATGCGGTCTCAGGAACATAAAAACTTAGTCGAGCTATAGAAAGCAACAAAGCAGTGGGAAACACTGGAAAAAGAGTATGAGCAGGCCAAATCCAAAACTCAAAAGGAGACAGAATGCATAAATGAATTGGAATGCAGAGTGGGAGAAATTTTTGGGAAACATCCAAGCATTGCGTAAGGAAACGAACTCCCAGCCGCAGAAAAGATCGACTAGATTCCGCAAGCAATTTCTTGACACCAAAAGGAGATCGAGGATCTTTGAGAATAGTTGGAACCAAAAAATCCACCAGTAGTAAAGGAGCAAAGGAGGCAGGTAGCAGCAATGCAATGATAGGAGATGGAGAAACAGGTTATCAGGGCCGTTGACTTGTGCGAGAAAGCAACACAACTTTGGACAAGACTGGAGGAGGATCCACTGGTTCAATGTTGGGACAAGGAAGAGGAAAAGATTAATGTAGTGATCCAAGAACTCAAACAGAGAAAAAATACCATACCAATCCCAAAATGTGTCAAGGGGATGCAAGAGATGAAGAAGATGCAGGCATAACTTATCACTGCAGAAACACATAAACAAGAGCATCAAGCTCAAATAGAACCATTAAAAGAATGGGTAGTAGAAGTACACGCACAGGGAGAAGCAGCTAGAACACATATGGCATACACAAAGGTAGAATGTGTAGGATTCCTGAGTGACAAAGTGGCAGTTCAGGTAGTGGATACCATTAAGGAGAGGACCGCACAGGCGCTGACAAAATTAGTAGAGCTAAGGGAAAAGTTCCAGATAATCATTGAGGAGATCAGGGCAACTCAGAAAGATTAGGTGACTTGGGACAAGTCACATGTCAGTGTTGGGGGCCTGTTGGTAGTAGGCCAAAGTGGGAAAGAAAGAATTCACAAATAAGAATGATAGCTAGAAGAGAAACCGTGGGAAACAAAGCGTGCAAGAGGAAAGCGACAACTGGTAAGAAGCATAGTATGCCCACATGCAATGAGGAGGTGACAGCTAGAAGGAAGAAAAGAATGTATGCAGAGAAGGAAGACCCAACGATAGTAGGGTTAGGGTTTTTTTAAGGTTTTGTGTAAATGGATGAAGAGCCCGATAGATATAAATATAGATACGTAGGTATTATAAAGAGGTTCAGTTCACAAACTGTGTAGAGTTTGGGTTGTTATCATGTAATGTTTTTTTATTAGAAGAACCACTTTTGTAAAGAAATTGAGATAGAGAGGAGGAGAGAAGGTAGATCTTGAGGATTAGATCGCAGGCTGAGGAGCCTAGTGCGATCTATTTCACCTCATAGAGATTTTACCCATCCGAGGAGAGTTGTAAGCGCATGACACGAGAGTTGCATAACTACCATAATAAGAGATCCAAGAGACAAATATTTGTGGACGTATATTACGAGGGGGTGAACCATGATAATACATGTGTAATGTGATGAATGCATGCATATATTTTTCATACTTTTATTAGTTAAACGTTGTGTGTAATGAATGAATGTGTTATTATATTGCTTGGTTAATTGTTGTTGGGAAGTAATGAAAAGATACCATGGAGGTTAAAATATAAAAGAGAATAACAATAGTTCATAACACAAGTTAGAATAAATGGCTCAAAATATAGATCCCATATCTCATACTCAATCCTAGGCTATAAACACCTAAGTATTAAAACCACCTATTTAAAGCTATCTCGAGTGAGACTGCGTAGTGCAATCTATGTGTTGTGTTGCCTTCTCGTTTACTAGAGGGGATGATAGTTTTAGGATTTGTTTGTACCCTTAAAGATATGAACCCTGGGTCAATAACACATGTAGTAGGAAAGAGTAGTTCAAGCTAAGCCAACAAGGTTTATCAACATCAGTTGAATCGATAAACAACTCCACAAGAGCACCAACTCTTAATGAAAGACTCAACTTGTAGATCTCAACACCAGCTGAGATGTGAGAAATCTAATCCTCAAGTACAAGACCCTCCTTGTGAACATAACCAAATATGTCAAAATATATGTGTCCTTTCAATAGTGAAACATGTGTATGTAAGTGACCTTCATGTACTGCAGCACACAGATGTACACGTTGTTCCTTCTATAAGCCAGTGTACACCTTCAGAAACTAGGGTTTCTTAAACTTCAACCTTATGTTCCTTTAGACCCTTTCTTCCTCTATCACATCCACTTGTGACATGTCACTGCAATCTATCTATTACTGCCCAATCTATACCATAACCAATCACAAACACGTCTATACCATCGAACAATCTATGCATGTTCCTCATGCATACACAATCATAGATCATGGATATCTCTCAATCATAACAAAACTGAACTACTCAAACAACCAACTACCATATTCACACATAAATATAACCATACAAATGATTCCTCAAAAATTCACCTTACCATTAGCAATTTTAACATAAAGACAATATTTACCATACCAGAACCTCTGTTGTAGATCTAAACTTGTAGAATGTTGATATGGAACTTTCTTCAAACTTCAGGAACCTGGCACCAACACTTACTCAAGTTTTTCATGTCCTTCTCAAATATACACTCCCTTCTCTCATTCATATCATATATGTATGTGCCCTGGCTCACTGCATCCCATGTACTAGTTTCGAAAACTAGGGTTTTTTGAACCTCTTAAACTTTCACCGTCAAAACCTCAGACTTAAGGAACTTCTGATACATCCATGAGTAGCTACAATGAGTATTTCACTAGAATATATCTTCAATATACTCAATATATTCACACATAATAGACCCTTTCGCTCTTAATTATACTTCTCCAAGTAGCTTCCTCCTCTAACCAACTCTAACAAACTTCCTTCTTTTGGGGATAACCCACTTCTAACCACTTGTACACTTATAACTACTTTCTCCAAAATTACTAACCTATCCTCTTCTAGTTGAAACTAATTTATTTTTAATTTTTTATTGTTTCAACCACTTAATCCATAATTAACCACTTTGACTAGTCAGCTTCTTCTAGGATCTTCTAGAATAATTTGACTTCTTGACCTAGTAGAGGCTTCTAGACAACACATGAGGGTTCTCCAACTTCACAAGGCCATAACNCTCAACCATCAAGCATCAATCAATGTATCAACCAATCACCTCAACATGTGTCTCAACTATAATCTCTCCCCATTTGAGCAAGGGATATCACTCTAATGCAGTGTTGATGGCATGGCTTCCAATCATCTCTCCTCCTGAAATCATGTTGTTGCAACTAATCATGGGAAGAAAAATAACTCCTCTTGTGGGTATGTCTCCCCCTATCTTCTCTGCAATATAAACAATATTCTACCACTACAATATGTTTATGTTGCAAATGCTACTTCTCAACCTGAACATAGATCGACTGATCTAGAATGATCTACTCTCCCTATGACGATCCTTGGACCTGTCTATGCATAAAAATCATTCCATACCGTACATCCTGAAGAAAAATATATGTCAATAAAAAATAGAGAATCATTAGCAAAACATCAACCATGTACATCATGTGCCATACTATGTGTCAACTGTTGGCACAAGATTGATCAGACCAAGGTCCTTCTCAGGTTACCAAAAAAAGGTACCAAGTAGTCTATAGCACTGACATTTTCATCTCCTCTGAAGAGAATAAGTCTCACCCGAAGTGCTACTAAGAAAAATAAATAGGGAAGGGTAAGGAAAAGAGTTAAGAGAATTCACAGAAATTTCAAGACTCATCCTGACATTTCACAAGACATCTAGATATCAAACATATATGAATCTTATGAGTGAAAGAATCAAACCTACTTATGCTATAGAAAATAATTTTGAACACAAAACCATCATGAGGAACTTGTAAATCATAAATAAGTATTGTAATGCATGAGTAAACACAAGAAGACGTAACATATTTTGAAAATTTAGATCCTTATTTATGTTATCTTCAGACTCTTCCTTCATTTGCAATCTCAGAACCATACAATAATGCTCTATTACAAACTCTTGACTTTGGATTCATGTCACAGATATATAACTCTTAAAATGAGTACAAACTACATTACAAACTCAAACTGTTTCTTGACTTGATTGACAACAAACCTGTAGAGAGGTAAAGATCAGACAATAACACCGACCGAGAAACTCAACAAGGAATGAATGAATGAACCAACTGATCCAACAACAACAACAACAAAAACCTTTACAATTTGTGTTCATCCCTATATATAAGCTAGGTTTTGTCTTCTGTCTTGGCTTGCACACTTTCTTGTTCTGTTGCAACTCATTTTTCTTAGCTGGCGTTGCACTGTCCTTTTCGAAACTGCTTTCTGTTGCTCTTTCTTGCTGTCTTGTCCAGCTTCTTATGAATATTTTGCAAATCATACTCATAAAAAACTTGCACGATTCCTTATCCCAAAAATGAAGGGCCCAACAGGCTTTGACTACAACCCTTGACTCACCCTCGAGTCAAGTGCTTGGTTCTTTCGCAAATTCCAGGAGAACTTGTTTTTTTTCCTTGTCCTCCTTTTCTTCTTCCTTCTGCTCTTTTGTTTGTGATTTCTCTTATTTTGCCTCTTCAAATGAAGAGACCAACTCTGGGACTAACTCCAAGGCCCACTCCCTCACTCCTTGAAATTTTCCAACCTTATATTGCCACTTCGTGGAAAGGACTGATGCCTCTGCAACAAATTGTTGGGTCGCCTATGTACTACACCCCTTTGGCTTGGATGCGACCAACGTGTTCCAATCAGAATTTGTTGTTCCATCAAATTGATGAATCTACATGTACACTTTCTGAATGACGGGTCAAAATTCTCTATGGATTGTGCCTCAAATAGGGCATTCAAATTCATTGTCCACCTGTTGGATCTAGTCAAACTTTTGTTGTTGCTCCAACGGATCCATTGTGTTTACAAATTCCTCATTCAGGACATGTATCTTGGTGTGCACATCTTTCAGGACTTGGTTGCATCGAGCGATGATGCCCATCCAATTGCTAAATTCCCTAAAAATATTTGTGCATTCCACTATGTACTTGTGTAGTGATTCTCAGGCATTATTACCTTCTAGTAATATCTTCTGCATCTGCTCTTGTAGCTTCTAAGGCTGCTGCTCTTCTTCTTGTTGAGTCCATCGCAGTTGTACTTCCATATGTTCAGTTCGAGTGGCAAGTTGTGTCAATGTTCCTTGGAGAATCTCAATATGATGCTTTATCTTTCCTTCATCACTATCTTTGAGCAGTTCGGGTGCAAGCTTATGAATCTCTGGCCAGGCTTCAATAGGCCTTTCCTGCACTCTTTCTAGTCTACGCTCAACCTGGATTGTTTTTCATGCTTCTTGTGTTTTGCATGCTTGCGCAAGGAGCGCTTCCTCCCTTGTGACCTCGGAAGACCTCTCAGCCTGCTGGAGCCTTTGCTCTAATTGATCAGTTGATGCTTTGATCAATCCAAATAAATGCGTCGTTGGCCAGTGTACTAGTTTAGCGGATGAAGGGGTTGCATCTCTAGGTGCTCGTGTCTGCAGTGGAAGTCCACTAGTTGTTGAATGCTCCGAGAGGGTATCTACCTCCTCTTGAGTTGATGGTTCTAGTGCAATACTCAACCTTATCATTGAGGGAAAGAGAATTGTAACCTCTGTTCTAGCTATGCATAGTTTCATCAACTCTGCGCATTGTTGAGGGTTATGGAGAACCCGCTCCATCTATTCTCGCGTGGATGTTGCACTCTGCCTGAGTGTTGATTATAGTTCCTTATGAACCTCTGGTATCTCCAGTGCATTTCTTGCGTCTTCTTCATACATTGTGCTTTCTTGGGCACCCTTGACCTTGGCTGGTGAGGGGATGTGCTAGTTTCTTTGGGCTTGTGGTTCCTCCACATTTTGGGTGTCCTTTTCTAGTGCAAAAGGCACAGTCTGTTGTTCCTGGATGTATGGGTTTAGACCATTCAGATGCATGATCTACTTTGGAACTTCGGGGTTTGGAACATAAACTTCTGGTCTCATCTTAGGAAACTCCTGGGTTGTTTCTAGGAGTTCTTTCTTTGCTTTCTCTGGATGTTCAAGCTACATCAGCTCTAGGTTTATGGTTTTGGGTGGAATGGTGGTTTCTGGTGGTGGCGACTGGGGTTGTGGAAATGACAGAGGGTGCTTAGTGATGATGGTGCATGGAAATGTTTCAGGCTCAGGGTCATCCTGAATATAGATGATGGTTCCTACTTTGACCACTTCACGGGTGTGAGGAACGGTCGATGCAATGGGTTGGGGGTTTAGAGGTTTATTCAGTGAAACCCTAGTTCTAAGCTTCTTCACCACTGGTTCGGTAATGAACACGACACTCGAGATATTTTTTAAGTCCTCACCTGTCAACACGGCTTTATCTGGAAGCCGATGGAAGACAGACAATGTTATTTTCTTACACTCCAATGGTTGTGTCTCGTCTTCCTCCTTAGAGTCTGATTGTGTTGGGGCTTCTTGCTTCTGCGGCTCTGAGCCTGAGCTCGGTCCTACCCCTGCTTCTTTTCCTTTCTTATTCAGTATCTCAACAGGCAGTATATAGTGCATTCCTAACTTTTGCAGGTTGTGTTTAACTCATGTCCATGACATTACCTCTTTGTTGAAGGCTTCCTCGTCCAGGTAAAATGACAACATCCTTGAATGGAAATATTCCCTGCTAACATGCCTCGACCATACAAACATATGATATCGGTTCATGTTGAAGGAAATGTTTCTCATATTACCGTTGAGAATTTACTACAGAATACACAACCTCTTTGTTGCATCTATTAGNACCAAAAAAAGGTACCAAGTAGTCTATAGCACTGACATTTTCATCTCCTCTGAAGAGAATAAGTCTCACCCGAAGTGCTACTAAGAAAAATAAATAGGGAAGGGTAAGGAAAAGACTTAAGAGAATTCACAGAAATTTCAAGACTCATCCTGACATTTCACAAGACATCTAGATATAAAACATATATGAATCTTATGAGTGAAAGAATCAAACCTACTTATGCTACAGAAAATAATTTTGAACACAAAACCATCATGAGGAACTTGTAAATCATAAATAAGTATTGTAATGCATGAGTAAACACAAGAAGACGTAACATATTTTGAAAATTTAGATCCTTCTTTATGTTATCTTCAGACTCTTCCTTCATTTGCAATCTCAGAACCATACAATAATGCTCTATTACAAAATCTTGACTCTGGATTCATGTCATAGATATATAACTCTTAAAATGAGTACAAACTACATTACAAACTCAAACTGTTTCTTGACTTGATTGTCAATAAACCTGTAGAGAGGTAAAGATCAGACAATAACACCGATCGAGAAACTCAACAAGGAATGAATGAATGAACCAACTAATCCAACAACAACAACAACAAAAACCTTTACAATTTGTGTTCATCCCTATATATAAGCTAGGTTTTGTCTTCTGTCTCGGCTTGCACACTTTCTTGTTCTGTTGCAACTCATTTTTCTTAGCTGGCATTGCACTGTCCTTTTCGAAACTGCTTTCTATTTCTCTTTCTTGCTCTCTTGTCCAGCTTCTTATGAATCTTTTGCAAATCATACTCATAAAAAACTTGCACGATTCCTTATCCCAAAAATGAAGGGCCCAATAGGCTTTGACTACAACCCTTGACTCACCCTCGAGTCAAGTGCTTGGTTCTTTCGCAAATTCCAGGAGCACTTGTTTTTTTTCCTTGTCCTCCTTTTCTTCTTCCTTCTGCTCTTTTGTTTGTGATTTCTCTTATTTTGCCTCTTCAAATGAAGAGCCCAACTCTGGGACCAACTCCAAGGCCCGTTCCCTCACTCCTTGAAATTTTCCAACCTTATATTTCCACTTCGTGGCAAGGACTGATGCCTCTTCAACAAATTGTTGGGTCACCTATGTACTACACCCCTTTGGCTTGGATGCGACCAACGTGTTCCAATCAGAATTTGTTGTTCCATCAAATTGATGAATCTACATGTACACTGTCTAAATGACAGGTCAAAATTCTCTATGGATTGTGCCTCAAATAGGGCATTCAAATTCATTGTCCACCTGTTGGATCTAGTCGAACTTTTGTTGTTGCTCCAACGGATCCATTGTGTCTACAAATTCCTCATTCAGGACCTGTATCTTGGTGTGCACATCTTTCAGGACTTGTTTGCATCGAGCGATTATGCCCATCCAATTGCTAACTTCCCTAAAAATATTTTTGCATTCCACTGTGTACTTGTGTAGTGATTCTCAGGCATTATTACCTTCTAGTAATATCTTCTGCATCTACTCTTGTAGCTTCTAAGGCTGCTGCTCTTCTTCTTGTTGAGTTCATCGCAGTTGTACTTCCATATGTTTAGTGAGAGTGGAAAGTTGTGTCAATGTTCCTTGGAGAATCTCAATATGATGCTTTATCTTGCCTTCATCACTATCTTCAAGCAGTTCGGGTGCAAGCTTCTGAATCTCTGGCCAAGCTTCTATAGGCCTTTCTTGCACTCTTTCTAGTCTACGCTCAACCTGGATTGTTTTTCATGCTTCTTGTGTTTTTCATGCTTACGCAAGGAGCTTTTCCTCCCTTGTGACCTCGAAAGACCTCTCAGCCTACTGGAGCCTTTGCTCTAATTGATCAGTTGATGCTTTGATCAATCCAAATAAATGCGTCATTGGCCAGTGTACTAGTTTAGTGGATGAAGGGGTTGCATCTCTAGGTGCTCATGTCTATAGTGGAAGTCCACTAGTTGTTGAATGCTCCGAGAGGGTATCTACCTCCTCTTCAGTTGATGGTTCTAGTGCAATACTCAACCTTATCATTAAGGGAAAGAGAATTGTAACCTCTGTTCTAGCTATGCATAGTTTCATCAACTCTACGCATTGTTGAGGGTTATGGAGAACCCGCTCCATCTATTCTCGCGTGGATGTTGCACTCTGCCTAAGTGTTGATTATAGTTCCTTATGAACCTCTGGTATCTCTAGTGCATTTCTTGCGTCTTCTTCATACGTTGTGCTTTCTTGGGCACCCTTGACCTTGGCTGGTGAGGGGATGTGCTAGTTTCTTTGGGCTTGTGGTTCCTCCACATTTTGGGTGTCCTTTTCTAGTGCAAAAGGCACAGTCTGTTGTTCCTGGATGTATGGGTTTAGACCATTCAGATGCATGATCTACTTTGGAACTTCGGGGTTTGGAACATAAACTTCTGGTCTCATCTTAGGAAACTCCTGGGTTGTTTCTAGGAGTTCTTTCTTTGCTTTCTCTGGATGTTCAAGCTACATCAGCTCTAGGTTTATGGTTTTGGGTGGAATGGTGGTTTCTGGTGGTGGCGACTGGGGTTGTGGAAATGACAGAGGGTGCTTAGTGATGATGGTGCATGGAAATGTTTCAGGCTCAGGGTCATCCTGAATATAGATGATGGTTCCTACTTTGACCACTTCACGGGTGTGAGGAACGGTCGATGCAATGGGTTGGGGGTTTAGAGGTTTATTCAGTGAAACCCTAGTTCTAAGCTTCTTCACCACTGGTTCGGTAATGAACACGACACTCGAGATATTTTTTAAGTCCTCACCTGTCAACACGGCTTTATCTGGAAGCCGATGGAAGACAGACAATGTTATTTTCTTACACTCCAATGGTTGTGTCTCGTCTTCCTCCTTAGAGTCTGATTGTGTTGGGGCTTCTTGCTTCTGCGGCTCTGAGCCTGAGCTCGGTCCTACCCCTGCTTCTTTTCCTTTCTTATTCAGTATCTCAACAGGCAGTATATAGTGCATTCCTAACTTTTGCAGGTTGTGTTTAACTCATGTCCATGACATTACCTCTTTGTTGAAGGCTTCCTCGTCCAGGTAAAATGACAACATCCTTGAATGGAAATATTCCCTGCTAACATGCCTCGACCATACAAACATATGATATCGGTTCATGTTGAAGGAAATGTTTCTCATATTACCGTTGAGAATTTACTACAGAATACACAACCTCTTTGTTGCATCTATTAGGCCATTGTACCACTTAGAAAACACTCGGGTGTTGAAAGTTGCATTCTCAGAATCAATCCTTGACTTCCAGGGCTCAAACATCTTTGCCATGTGCCCCTTGTCTGGTAGTGTCAACGGTATTCCCATATGTGGCTTCCATTTGAACATTGAAAATGCCATCAACATATATTTGTAGGTGAAGGTTCCTCCCTTATCCTATTCTTCCTCACATACCACTAATAGTTCCTCTACCAGGTAACTACACCAGTTGAACACAACTCCATTGGTGCAAAAGTATGCTACTAAAAATGCATCTAGTGTGCATTCTCCCTTGTAATATGATATCATAACCTTGTTGGCTATGATGTAACAGACTATCCTGACTACCTCTGGTAGTATGTGGTAGATCACTATTGTGCGTCCCCCCCCTCTTTGTGTTGAACCTCTCATAGAGGTTGAACTCTCCTCTCTTTTTGTCATGCTTACCATGACCCTAGAATCCTTTCGACACATACTCTCCTTTGAAGGACAGCCTGGTAGGCTGATGAATGTCTTCATCATGGATTGGATACTGCCTATCCAACTAGATGCTTCAGTCATACACCCCGTTGATCATAATTTTGGTGCATCGCACAACCTCACTAATGGTACCAAATAAAGGTAGGTCTCTGAGGTTCATAAGGGTTGAGTTGAATAAGTTGAAAAATTTCAGTTTTGGCACGAATTGCATGCCTCCCAACTCATCTCGAGCCATCCCCCAGAAGACGTCTATGTTCATTTTGGGGAACAAAACTGGATCTATTAGGTCAATATCAAGGAGCTTAACCTGCTCCACCTTTCCTTTGAGATCACCCACGACCTCAACTCGGGGGTCGCAGGGCTCGTATGGTACTACANTTGTGCTTTCTTGGGCACCCTTGACCTTGGCTGGTGAGGGGATGTGCTAGTTTCTTTGGGCTTGTGGTTCCTCCACATTTTGGGTGTCCTTTTCTAGTGCAAAAGGCACAGTCTGTTGTTCCTGGATGTATGGGTTTAGACCATTCAGATGCATGATCTACTTTGGAACTTCGGGGTTTGGAACATAAACTTCTGGTCTCATCTTAGGAAACTCCTGGGTTGTTTCTAGGAGTTCTTTCTTTGCTTTCTCTGGATGTTCAAGCTACATCAGCTCTAGGTTTATGGTTTTGGGTGGAATGGTGGTTTCTGGTGGTGGCGACTGGGGTTGTGGAAATGACAGAGGGTGCTTAGTGATGATGGTGCATGGAAATGTTTCAGGCTCAGGGTCATCCTGAATATAGATGATGGTTCCTACTTTGACCACTTCACGGGTGTGAGGAACGGTCGATGCAATGGGTTGGGGGTTTAGAGGTTTATTCAGTGAAACCCTAGTTCTAAGCTTCTTCACCACTGGTTCGGTAATGAACACGACACTCGAGATATTTTTTAAGTCCTCACCTGTCAACACGGCTTTATCTGGAAGCCGATGGAAGACAGACAATGTTATTTTCTTACACTCCAATGGTTGTGTCTCGTCTTCCTCCTTAGAGTCTGATTGTGTTGGGGCTTCTTGCTTCTGCGGCTCTGAGCCTGAGCTCGGTCCTACCCCTGCTTCTTTTCCTTTCTTATTCAGTATCTCAACAGGCAGTATATAGTGCATTCCTAACTTTTGCAGGTTGTGTTTAACTCATGTCCATGACATTACCTCTTTGTTGAAGGCTTCCTCGTCCAGGTAAAATGACAACATCCTTGAATGGAAATATTCCCTGCTAACATGCCTCGACCATACAAACATATGATATCGGTTCATGTTGAAGGAAATGTTTCTCATATTACCGTTGAGAATTTACTACAGAATACACAACCTCTTTGTTGCATCTATTAGTCCATTGTACCACTTAGCAAACACTCGGGTGTTGAAAGCTGCATTCTCGGAATCAGTCCTTGACTTCTAGGGCTCAAACATCTTCGCCATGTGCCCCTTGTCTGGTAGTGTCGACGGTATTCCCATATGTGGCTTCCATTTGAACATTGAAAATGCCATCAACATATATCTGTAGGTGAAGGTTCCTCCCTTATCCTATTCTTCCTCACATACCACTAATAGTTCCTCTAGCAGGTAACTACACCAGTTGAACACAACTCCATTGGTGCAAAAGTATGCTACTGAAAATGCATCTAGTGTGCATTCTCCCTTGTAATATGATATCATAACCTTGTTGGCTATGATGTAACAGACTATCCTGACTACCTCTGGTAGTATGTGGTCGATCACTATTGTGCGTCCCCCCCCCTCTTTGTGTTGAACCTCTCATAGAGGTTGAACTCTCCTCTCTTTTTGTCATGCTTACCATGACCCTAGAATCCTTTCGACACATACTCTCTTTTGAAGGACAGCCCGGTAGGCTGATGAATGTCTTCATCATGGATTGGATACTGCCTACCCAACTAGATGCTTCAGTCATACACCCCGTTGATCATAATTTTGGTGCATCGCACAACCTCACTAGTGGTACCAAATACAGGTAGGTATCTGAGGTTCATAAGGGTTGAGTTGAATAAGTTGAAAAATTTCAGTTTTGGCACGAATTGCATGCCTCCCAACTCATCTCAAGCCATCCCCCAGAAGACGTCTATGTTCATTTGGGGGAACAAAACTGGATCTATTAGGTCAATATCAAGGAGCTTAACCTGCTCCACCTTTCCTTTGAGATCACCCACGACCTCAACTCGGGGGTCGCAGGGCTCGTATGGTACTACATCCTTAGACATTACACTTGAGATTCCTATGGCTCTCAACGTTGTGGATTCTCATTTATCATGACTTTTTCAGTAAGCTAAGGACTAGCATCAAGACTATGGGTTTCTCAATTGCACAAGATGGCTCTCTCTACACAATTCGGAAATTGCTACATTCTTTGAAAATGATGCATTCTTCGACAAGTTCTTAGAGCCTTATACTCGTCTTAGCGGGAAAGTTTAGCAATAAATGTTATTCATCATGACTGTTGATTCTCTAAATTGACATCCCCATCACCATATTATACTCCTCATTTACAACTTTTTGGCCTACCTAAGCTTGGATAAATGACAAAGAACACTATCTCCAGTCACTTATAAGGTCATGAGGTAAATTATATTTGAATTCATGGATTTTATGGTTTATTAAGCTAGGAGATTAAATATTTCATGTGCTAATATTGAAATTTCTATATGTATCCTTTGACCTTTGGAGAAGTCTGACACTCCTATGTCACCCAAGACATCCAGTACCAAGAGTGCCTCCTGTTCAGATATGGTACCGACAGATAACTCACTGTTGTGATCCGGTACGAACGCCCACAACCTATTTTAGTTTGGTACTAACCAATTGCACATTGTTTTCATCCGGTACTATCGGCCGTGTCTCGCCTGTTATGATCTGGTACCAGTAGAGGAAACACAGTATGCCAAGTTAAGCTCTAGTTCATGCCTGAGATATTTGTTGACTGCTTATTAGATCATCAAAGTTTCTTGAAAGAATATATTGATCTATTTTGATTATTGATTTATCCTCATGCACTCCATGTCATGAGGATGAAGCTTAAAATATGTAAATGAGTGTGTAAATTTCACAATTTCTTATATGCTAAAGTTTTCACCTCTTTGTGTTTCACGACTGAGATTGTTTAAATAGTCATGGAAAGGATAGTGGTTGGGGGAGCATAGAGAGCATAGATAGCATATTATGTTAGAGAAGTATCGCATATTGTAGAACATATATTGGGTTTGTGTTTAATAGAAGAGATTCATTTATTTCCATGTCTTGATTATTGAGTCATAATGAATGGATGTGAATTGAGTTGTTAGCATAATATAATTTCATGTTTTGAGATCCAAGTAAGAGTGATGTGTTGATCGAAAACCAACTTACTGTAGACTCAAATCACTGACCTATTGAATATGCAAGGGCCCACCACCAAACAGAGGTCAACATTCGTGTAGATTAGTAACTCTTAGACTAGCTATAGCTTTGATTTTTCAATTTAATTCATCATCTCTATAAGTTTCATATGTTAGCAGTATAGTTCATTTTAAGATTTTGATCATAGAATTGCTTAAGATCTTTACTTACTCTGTTTTTGCATATGCCCTATTTCTATTTTTATGAATTTGATTTTTCTTAGTGAACATAGACATTGGCAGAAATAGTCAAACATATTGGAAAAGAACTAGTGAAGTTCACAATAGATTATTGTGAACCACAACATACCCAATATACTGCCTACTGAACTACCCATGCTATGCCTTGATGATTGATGTGTGATTTCCTTTTTCAGAGTGTGATTGCATAATTATATTTCTAGGTCAAATAATAGAGTTTATTTTTCAAAGGACTCCATCTCATACTTGAATGTGCCACAATGGAGTAGATATCCCCTATGTGAAAGACAACCAAAGTGTGTTTTAGTTTGATAGTTTGCTTTATTCCCAACATGCATAATCTAATTAGTTCTATACTCGTGACATTAGAATTACCTCTCTTACTGGTGTCTTGTAACTCTATTGATTACGAATCTTGGATTGATAATTAATGTGTGCATTATACTAAACATATAAGCAACACAACATTTTGGTGTCGTTGTCGGGGAGTTGAAAACAGTAGGAAGTGATTTTAGCTTAGATTGTTTTCATAGTTTTTGAATGATTTTAAGGGCTACCTGAGGGAGGAGGATAAAATGTTTAAGACATGAGTGAAGAGCCATGCAGCCACTATAGTGGGGTTCTCTGAAGCCAGGTTGCCTGCTTACCTTCCATATAGAATTAGGATTTTAATTGAGTTAAGTATCAAATTTTTATTTATGCATAGATATAGAGATAGTAAGGGTAGATTTGTAAGTTCTAAAGATTAGAAAACAAACCCCCACACTAATTCAACTGACATTGGTGCAAGAATAATTCCACCAGGAGTAAGTTCAAGGGAATCCAATGAGGCTCTAGAATAAGGACCTAGAATTGAAGAATCAGTATTGGGGTAGATAGAATGTGAATCTGTTGAATAAAATGAACATTTATAAGAGACACAAAATCCAATTTCTGAACCATCTATCAGTGGAGGAAGAATACCTAGTGAAATGGAAGAAGAAGAAGGAAATGAAAATGCAGCCACTGAGATTGAGACCTTCAGGTTTCCAATCTTGGATATTTCCAGAAATATCAGCATGAATAACAACCCACTGTCATCCTTACCCACTTTCAGAGGTAGGTCAACTGAAGATCCAGACTTATTTTTATCCGAGTTTGACATATTATGTAGAAACTATAACTATTCAGACGATGCCCAAAAACTTAAGCTCTTTCTAGCCACATTAAAGGAATCATCCTTAAGATGGTTCATGAGCTTAGGAGAAAATACAATTCTCTCTTGGGATCAGATGAAAGACACATTTTTACAGAAATATCAAGACTATTGTAAGGATAATTCTTAAAATGATTTTTAAAATGTATCAAACCGAAGATGAAAGCCCTGAAGACTACTTAGAAAGGTTCTTATACAACTATCATATATCAAAATTATTCACCACAGAACCAGCTGTAGTAAGAACAATATTTTTGAAAGGTCTTAGAGATGATTGCATAGAATCTTTAAATTTGTCAAGTTCAAGAGATGTGCACCAAAATCCCTTTGTATAAATTCCAGATTACTGTAGGAGATACTCAAGAGGACAAGCTAAAATAGGCAAAGGACCAAGAGATCATTTTAGTAGAAATTTAAGACAAAACTCAGGGACTGCCACCATAATTGAATTAGGAAACTTATTAGAAAAATTTAAAACATACATCTTGATCACAATCAGTAACTAGCTAGATACCCTAAAATGGAAAAAGAAGCAAGAAGAAGATTTTTCTTTTGAAATCTTTTGTCCTAAATGTAGAAAGAGGCACCCTGAGAAAGAATGCCCATTAAATGTCATACATTTTTGTGGCCTGTGTACACAAGAACACCCCACATCTGAATGTCCAACTTTGCTTGAGCTGCAAGCCATTTATAGGGGAGGAGGAGTCTCACAAGAAAAACCATACCCTTCTAGGAGGCCTTGGAGAGCACAAAACCGCAATGCATTTTATGACCCTAATACACAATATAAAAAAAAACAATGGGGTCCTTCTTCAATGCCCTATCCCTAATGGACACCTCAGCAAGCTCAAACTCAACCTTGTAAACAAGGTTGGATGGGACCTATGTATGGGAGTCCCTCCTACCTGACATATCCACAATATCCTACAAACATTTCCCAATTAATACTTGGATTTAACCCACCTCAGATACAAGCTTTACCTCCACCTCCTGTACAACAACAATTCACAGTACCCTTCAACCCTAACTAGCAACAACAAGTACCTATAAATGCCAATCAACAACCACAAATCCAAGCTGCCCATAACCCTCCTAGACCAATAAAAATTCATGCCCAACCAATTCCTAACCCCAATAATCGACCCACCCACCCTGTACAGAATACAAAATCCCAAACCTTTCCCACCTATGAAATTCAACTAAGATCTGGGAAAGTTGTAAATCAATCAAATTCTGGAGTAATAATTCAAGAAGAAAATGATAATCATTTTGAACAAGAAAATACTCAAATCACCCCTGTAAAAGGAGAGACTTACCCTCATATTCCACCCACTTCTCAGTCCGTAGGAGTATCTCAACAAGTTAATCTTCCACCCTACCCTGAAAGACTATTAGATAAGAAACTTGAGCCACCTTTGCACAAATACATAGAGGATGAGTTACGAAATGTATGTGTAAAAATACCTCTGTTGCAAACCATTAGGGATATCCCCATAAATGCCAAAATCATAAGGGATCTTTGCCTTAAGAAACCAGGAAGGAAGAAGAAGGAACCTCCCATTGTTCAGGTGGTAGGATAATTATCTGAATTTATTTTTGAAATTCCATATAAATATAATGACCATGGGAACCCAGTAGTCACTGTTGAAATTAATGGTATTTCCTTACCGAACACACTCATTGATTTGGGTGCAATAATTAATGTAATTCTTTTTGACACTATGAAAAAGCTCCAAATCAACTAGTTAAGGCCAACCCTAAACATGATAGAGTTGGAAGATAAGTCATTCATTAGCTCTGCAAGAAGTTTAGATGATGTCACAGTCACACTAGCTTCTTGGGAGTATCCAGTAGACTTTATAGTCATCTATTCTAAATCATCCTCCAAAATAGGACACCCTGTGGTTCTTGGCCACCCTTAGCTGGCCACAATAGATGCCTTTATCAGTTGTCGGTCTAGCGAGATGGCTATATCCAATGGAACACATACCCAAAAGCTCGTACTCTTCCCTCCTGCTCAACCAACACAAGAAATGCATGTTTGGCTAGAAAACCCTTATGGAGAGGAAGATTGCATCAGACCCCTATTAACACTTGAACAAGTAAAATTAATGCAAGAACAATCAGATGAAAAAGTCTTAAGCTTATTTTTGGTTGATATGAACTGCATTGAATATCCTAGGTCTTTTGCAGAATTGCCACATATTTTCAGTTCCAAATTTAAACAAAATTGGCATCCTGATATCACCCAATTATATACTTTATCACCAGCTTCCTCATAGAAGGAATAAAGTACTGAACTTGTTGAGATTAGTCCAGGAAAATATTTGTATATCGACTCTAGTTTGGAACCAGAACAAAAGACGCAAGTAATTGAAATGCTCCAAAGATAATTTGATTCCTTTGCATAGGATTATGCAGACATGAAAGGAATTCACCCTGACACATGCACACATCATATCTACACCAATGGCCAAATTAGACTAGTTAGGCAGCCTCAGAAAGGATGAATCCAACCATCAAAGATATTGTAAAGGAGGAATTACCAAAAATCCTTCGAGCCAATCTCATATACCCCATTTCATATAGTCAATGGGTGTCTCCACTTGTCATAGCTCCCAAGAAAAATGGTAAGTGGAGAATATGTGTAGANGTAGATTAGTATTAGCATTTGATTTCGATAGTGTAACTCTTAGACTAGCTATAGCTTTGATTTCTCAATTTAATTCATCATCTCTATAAGTTTCATATGTTAGCAGTATAGTTCATTTTAAGATTTTGATCATAGAATTGCTTAAGATCTTTACTTACTCTATTTTTGCATATGCCCTGTTTCTATTTTTATGAATTTTATTTTTCTTAGTGAACATAGACATTGGCAGAAATAGTCAAACATATTGGAAAAGAACTAGTGAAGTTCACAATAGATTATTGTGAACCACAACATACCCAATATACTKCCTACTGAACTACCCATGCTATGCCTTGATGATTGATGTGTGATTTCCTTTTTCAGAGTGTGATTGCATAATTATCTTTCTGGGTCAAATAATAGAGTTTATTTTTCAAAGGACTCCATCTCATACTTGAATGTGCCACAATGGAGTAGATATCCCCTCTGTGAAAGACAACCAAAGTGTGTTTTAGTTTGATAGTTTTCTTTATTCCCAACATGCATAATCTAATTAGTTCTATACTCATGACATTAGAATTACCTCTCTTACTGGTGTCTTGTAATTCTATTGATTACGAATCTCGGATTGATAATTAATGTGTGCATTATACTAAACATATAAGCAACACAACATTTTGGTGTCGTTGTCGGGGAGTTGAAAACGGTAGGAAGTGATTTTAGCTTAGATTGTTTTCATAGTTTTTGAATGATTTTAAGGGCTACTTGAGGGAGGAGGATAAAATGTTTAAGACATGAGTGAAGAGCCATGCAACCACTATAGTGGGGTTCTCTGAAGCCAGGTTGCCTGCTTACCTTCCATATAGAATTAGGATTTTAATTGAGTTAAGTATCAAATTTTTATTTATGCATAGATATAGAGATAGTAAGGGTAGATTTGTAAGTTCTAAAGATTAGAAAACAAACCCCCACACTAATTCAACTGACATTGGTGCAAGAATAATTCCACCAGGAGTAAGTTCAAGGGAATCCAATGAGGCTCTAGAATAAGGACCTAGAATTGAAGAATCAGTATTGGGGTAGATAGAATGTGAATCTGTTGAATAAAATGAACATTTATAAGAGACACAAAATCCAATTTCTGAACCATCTATCAGTGGAGGAAGAATACCTAGTGAAATGGAAGAAGAAGAAGGAAATGAAAATGCAGCCACTGAGATTGAGACCTTCAGGTTTCCAATCTTGGATATTTCCAGAAATATCAGCATGAATAACAACCCACTGTCATCCTTACCCACTTTCAGAGGTAGGTCAACTGAAGATCCAGACTTATTTTTATCCGAGTTTGACATATTATGTAGAAACTATAACTATTCAGACGATGCCCAAAAACTTAAGCTCTTTCTAGCCACATTAAAGGAATCATCCTTAAGATGGTTCATGAGCTTAGGAGAAAATACAATTCTCTCTTGGGATCAGATGAAAGACACATTTTTACAGAAATATCAAGACTATTGTAAGGATAATTCTTAAAATGATTTTTAAAATGTATCAAACCGAAGATGAAAGCCCTGAAGACTACTTAGAAAGGTTCTTATACAACTATCATATATCAAAATTATTCACCACAGAACCAGCTGTAGTAAGAACAATATTTTTGAAAGGTCTTAGAGATGATTGCATAGAATCTTTAAATTTGTCAAGTTCAAGAGATGTGCACCAAAATCCCTTTGTATAAATTCCAGATTACTGTAGGAGATACTCAAGAGGACAAGCTAAAATAGGCAAAGGACCAAGAGATCATTTTAGTAGAAATTTAAGACAAAACTCAGGGACTGCCACCATAATTGAATTAGGAAACTTATTAGAAAAATTTAAAACATACATCTTGATCACAATCAGTAACTAGCTAGATACCCTAAAATGGAAAAAGAAGCAAGAAGAAGATTTTTCTTTTGAAATCTTTTGTCCTAAATGTAGAAAGAGGCACCCTGAGAAAGAATGCCCATTAAATGTCATACATTTTTGTGGCCTGTGTACACAAGAACACCCCACATCTGAATGTCCAACTTTGCTTGAGCTGCAAGCCATTTATAGGGGAGGAGGAGTCTCACAAGAAAAACCATACCCTTCTAGGAGGCCTTGGAGAGCACAAAACCGCAATGCATTTTATGACCCTAATACACAATATAAAAAAAAACAATGGGGTCCTTCTTCAATGCCCTATCCCTAATGGACACCTCAGCAAGCTCAAACTCAACCTTGTAAACAAGGTTGGATGGGACCTATGTATGGGAGTCCCTCCTACCTGACATATCCACAATATCCTACAAACATTTCCCAATTAATACTTGGATTTAACCCACCTCAGATACAAGCTTTACCTCCACCTCCTGTACAACAACAATTCACAGTACCCTTCAACCCTAACTAGCAACAACAAGTACCTATAAATGCCAATCAACAACCACAAATCCAAGCTGCCCATAACCCTCCTAGACCAATAAAAATTCATGCCCAACCAATTCCTAACCCCAATAATCGACCCACCCACCCTGTACAGAATACAAAATCCCAAACCTTTCCCACCTATGAAATTCAACTAAGATCTGGGAAAGTTGTAAATCAATCAAATTCTGGAGTAATAATTCAAGAAGAAAATGATAATCATTTTGAACAAGAAAATACTCAAATCACCCCTGTAAAAGGAGAGACTTACCCTCATATTCCACCCACTTCTCAGTCCGTAGGAGTATCTCAACAAGTTAATCTTCCACCCTACCCTGAAAGACTATTAGATAAGAAACTTGAGCCACCTTTGCACAAATACATAGAGGATGAGTTACGAAATGTATGTGTAAAAATACCTCTGTTGCAAACCATTAGGGATATCCCCATAAATGCCAAAATCATAAGGGATCTTTGCCTTAAGAAACCAGGAAGGAAGAAGAAGGAACCTCCCATTGTTCAGGTGGTAGGATAATTATCTGAATTTATTTTTGAAATTCCATATAAATATAATGACCATGGGAACCCAGTAGTCACTGTTGAAATTAATGGTATTTCCTTACCGAACACACTCATTGATTTGGGTGCAATAATTAATGTAATTCTTTTTGACACTATGAAAAAGCTCCAAATCAACTAGTTAAGGCCAACCCTAAACATGATAGAGTTGGAAGATAAGTCATTCATTAGCTCTGCAAGAAGTTTAGATGATGTCACAGTCACACTAGCTTCTTGGGAGTATCCAGTAGACTTTATAGTCATCTATTCTAAATCATCCTCCAAAATAGGACACCCTGTGGTTCTTGGCCACCCTTAGCTGGCCACAATAGATGCCTTTATCAGTTGTCGGTCTAGCGAGATGGCTATATCCAATGGAACACATACCCAAAAGCTCGTACTCTTCCCTCCTGCTCAACCAACACAAGAAATGCATGTTTGGCTAGAAAACCCTTATGGAGAGGAAGATTGCATCAGACCCCTATTAACACTTGAACAAGTAAAATTAATGCAAGAACAATCAGATGAAAAAGTCTTAAGCTTATTTTTGGTTGATATGAACTGCATTGAATATCCTAGGTCTTTTGCAGAATTGCCACATATTTTCAGTTCCAAATTTAAACAAAATTGGCATCCTGATATCACCCAATTATATACTTTATCACCAGCTTCCTCATAGAAGGAATAAAGTACTGAACTTGTTGAGATTAGTCCAGGAAAATATTTGTATATCGACTCTAGTTTGGAACCAGAACAAAAGACGCAAGTAATTGAAATGCTCCAAAGATAATTTGATTCCTTTGCATAGGATTATGCAGACATGAAAGGAATTCACCCTGACACATGCACACATCATATCTACACCAATGGCCAAATTAGACTAGTTAGGCAGCCTCAGAAAGGATGAATCCAACCATCAAAGATATTGTAAAGGAGGAATTACCAAAAATCCTTCGAGCCAATCTCATATACCCCATTTCATATAGTCAATGGGTGTCTCCACTTGTCATAGCTCCCAAGAAAAATGGTAAGTGGAGAATATGTGTAGAATTTAGGGAGTTGAACAAGGCCACCCATAGGGATTATTTTCCCTTACCATTTATTGATCAGGTGTTGGATACCTTGTCCAGAAAGAAGTATTTCTCATTCCTAGATGGGTTTAGTGGTTATAACTAAATACAAATAGCATCCGAAGACCAGGAAAATACCACTTTTACCTGCCCATGGGGAACCTATGCTTATAGGGTTCTTCCTTTTGGACTTTTCAATGCCCCAACCACTTTCCAAAGGGCGTTCCTAGCCATTTTCTCTGACTTGACCAATGATTGTGTGAAAATATACATGGATGACTTTACATTACATGGAGATGACTTCTAGGAAGATTTGACCAATATAGAAAAAGTCTTGATTAAGATTAGGGAAAATAATCTTCCCCTAAGTAAAGAAAAGTCAAATATGATGCTCACTAAAGGTATTGCTTTGGGACATCACATTTCTAGTTCTGGAATTAGAGTTGATCCCGCAAAGATTCACATTATCACACAAATCAGAATACCTTCCTCACAAAAATAAGTTCACAATTTTTTAGGGCATGCTGGCTACTATAGAAGATTCATTTTGAGTTTTACAAGCTTAGCTACCCCTTTATTCAAGTTATTATATAAAGAAGCTGAATTTAATTGGAATGATGAATGACAAGTATCTTTTGAGATTCTGAAAAATAAATTGTCAAGTACCCTTGTTTTAAGAGGACCAAATTGGTCCCTTCCTTTTCATATCTATACTGATGCCTCAGACACAGCCCTGGGTGTAGTTCTTGGACAAAGGGAAAATAAAATTCCTTATGTTATTTAATTTATCACTAAAAAACTTTCCTCGGTAGAAGTTAATTATACGGTCATGTAAAAAGAATTTTTATCTGTAGTCCATGCTATCAATAAATTTATACACTATATTACATGATATCAAACTTTTGTACACACTGATCATTTAGCCATCAATTTATTAATGAACAAACCCGTAACAAACCCTAGATTTACAAGATGGATGTTATTATTACAAGATTTTAATATCACTATTATTGATAGACCTGGTAAGGATAATCTTGTGGATGATTTCTTATCTAGAATGGTTCATCTGGGAGATAATGCACCAGTAGATGATAACTTTCCTGATGAAAATTTGTTTTCTATTTCTACATTTACTCCTTGGTATGTAGATGTAGCTAACTATCTTGTGACAGGGAAGATGCCTCAGAAATTGTCTCTTAGAGAAAAACTTAAAGTAATTCAGCTAAGTGCAAACTACATGTGGCATGATGATTGTCTTTATAAAACAGGGCCATATTTGGTAATCAAAAGATGTGTAAGGGAAGATGAGATCCATGATATTCTACAAGCCTGCCATGATGGTCCTTGTGGAGACCACTTTTTTGACAAGAGGACCGCCTATAAAGTTTTGCAATCTAGTTATTATTGGCCTAATATTTTCAAGGATGCCAGAACTTATGTATCCAATTGTGATGAATGCCAACGAATGGGTAAGCCTACTGCACAAGACTGAATGCCACTTCAATACCAGGTACTCATTGAACCTTTTGAGAAATGGGCATTATATTTTGTAGGGCCCATTAATACTTCATCTAAAAAGAAAAAGTATATACTTGTATGTAATAACTATGTGACTAAGTGGGTTGAAGCAAAATATTTACAGTTTGCAAGTGAACAATCAGTGGTAGATTTTCTTTTTAATGACATTTTTACTAGATTTGGTGTACCTCGAGAAATTTTGATTGATTAGGGGACTCAATTTACCTCTAATATGGTCAAAGATGTTACAGAATAGTACCAAATCAAGAACAAGAAATCTACACCTTATCATCCTCAGGTGAATGGGCAAGTAGAATCTACCAACAAAGTCATTGAGTCGATTCTTACTAAAATAGTACAGCTACACCACAAAGATTGGGCTGGTAGATTACTAGAAGCCTTATGGGCTTATAGAATCACCTGGAGGAATACAACATGACATACACCTTATGAGTTGGTGTATGGGAAGCATGTGCTTCTCCCCATAGAATTCCAGATCAAGACCTTCAGGACTGTTGTACAAGTTGGAATGAACTTATATGAAGCCCAACAACAAAGAATCTTGCAGCATAATGAGATAGATGAAATTGGGCAGGAAGCACTTCAAAGAAACACCCTTATTCAAGAGCATAGGAAAAAATGGCATGACAAGTATCTCAAAAAAAATAAATCAACCAGGAGATTGGGCCTTGTTGTATGACAGCAAGTTCAAGAACTTCAAAGGTAAGTTAACTACTCATTGGCTGGGACCTTACAATATTGACAATGTCTATGATAATGGTTCAATCAGGATAAAGACAATTAACAAACATCAAACACCCCTACTCGTGAATGGTCACCGATTGAGAATTTATAAAAAACCCTTGTCAAAAGAGGAATTTGTGACACATGTGCTACATAATTCAAATATGCAGGTGATTAGTAAGGAAGGAGACCTTCCTACTGATCCACATTGATTTATTCATTTATTTTTAAAAATTTGTACATAGGTGTGTGGGTTGTGTTTTGTTAATAAGCTTAAGGTAACAATGGATTCTTACCTCCTTTGTGTTACTTTCACATTTTATTTTTGTTAGTATATTTAAGTAATTTATTTTATCTTTCATGAACTTGCTAAAACATCAGTTTTTTAAGCATCAGCAATACTCTGTTCTGGTCTGGTACCAACATTGTTGATTCGGTACCAGAAACTCTATTCTGGTCCGGTACCAGCGGTCTTGTGTTGATCCAGTACCAGAAGATTATCCTTATCTGGTACTATTAGTACATATCATCTATTTTCTAATTGACAAAGAATGTTATGCCTATTTCAATATCTGATGTCAATTAATATGAAGCATGGAGCCTTGCAGTAACCACTTAAGCTGGAACCAAGGATCAAATGGCATATTTCATGAAGCAATAATTTCTTTTTGGTTCAGTTGTTGGCTGAAGGGAAGTATTTTAATTTCTTTTGGTTCTTTTTCTTGATGGAGAAGATATAATTTATTTTTCCTATGTTGTTTGATAAGGAACCATTCTTAATTTGATCTAAAGTTTAAAGGTTGCCTTCGTAAAAAATTCCATTACAAACAACATCAGTACTTCAACATTATTAAAGGGATTAAAAATATTAGCCTACAAGTAATTATTTCACCCTTACTAGACTTCAATAGTAATCATTGGACTATATTTACTAAAGAGTAACATATGAGTATATGAACACTGTCTGTCGTGGGCACACTAGGAAAATTTTATGGAAGAGGATGCATCAGTACCCTAAGGTAACTTTAGGTCATTCTCTTATGGACAAACTCAGACATACCATACATATGGAATATTATAAAGGAATAACATACATGCATTAGTTTATTTTCCCTTCAAACAAATCTTTAAAGACATTCAAATAAGAGAGTATATATTCTAACCCAATACCATCCCATCCTGTAAAAGGGTTTCCAGATGAGCCTCCCCCTATCACCTGTGCAAAAGAACTCTTTAACAACAACTAAAATAGGTGACTATGGGACACGAAGCCTCTGATAGAAAAAGGGTTTAAGAAACTAACCCACTGGGATAATGAACAGGTCTGCTGACAACAGGTACCGGTCTGTGGTATGACTAGGAAAACCCATCAAGGTACTGAACAAGCCTATTGGCAATGGGGCATTCTGCCTAGGGAAGGTATGTCTCTCACTAAATAACATAACTACCCCATCGAAGACTAAACAGGCTTGCTGGCAGTGGGTTCTGGTTTGCGAAATGTCTCATTTATACTTGTTTGATTGAAAAATTCACTTTTGTCATTTAAAAAAAAAAAAATGAATACTACAAGAAAATGCCACTTTTGTCATTTATAATATAAAAATTTCTAGATTAATAAACAAAATGAATACTACAAGAAAATGTCCATTTGAGAATTACCCTAAGTCAACTCTACCAGTCTGACATCTAAATCCTACATTACCTAAGAAGGAAACTTATTAAGAGTGGGACCCTAACTAGGGAGTCTAATCTACTTATACTGTGAAATTTATCCATAATATCTAATGATAGTAAATCTTTGAAGCAAGTTAGGTTGGATCTTTCCTTATAGAGAAATACATAATCCTCCATGTTTCAATTGTTGAATGTTGTGCTTGTCAATAAGTCATCAGAAGAAAGACAATTTCATTTTTAACAACAAATAAGGCATGAGATCATATGCTAGGTGACATATGTACTTTTGGAATTTGATTTGGTTTCTCTTCTCTTTTCAATTTTCTTTCATTGTGATATAGTGTGTCAGATCTTTTTGCATAGGGATATGCAACACATTTGGTACGATGGAGGGTCAAAGAGCCTCTTTCAGGACTCTTTTCTAGACTAGAGTGTTCACCTTACAACCCTATAGAACCAAACACAAAGGAAGAAATTCAAAAACAAGCATAGAATAAAGAAGTTTCATGAGGAACATGAAATTCCAGTACTAATCCTCTAGAAAATGCCAGCCTAAAAGATGAACTCTAATAATCTACAAGATTCAAAGGTAGTCACATATGCTTCCGATCATGAATATCATATGGGTATTGATTATGCAATGGTAAAAGAAAAGGTAACATGGTATCGTTTATTTTCCCTTGCTTATAAAACTACAATAGGTATGAAATTGTATACTATATCTTATGACCTTATTGTTAAAACCATGCGCTTAACTATTATTTTACTTCCCTCATACCCATATTCTTAACCCTAATTAACTTCCTCATCACATAAGCACTTGAAAAGACGTTGAAGGAAAAATAACATCAAATTTGATATTGAATGAATGTAATGAATTGAAATGAGTATGCCCAATAATGATGAGCCACAACTCTAAACCAAGAACGTTCTTTACCCTTAGTAGTCATGAATTTACCTTGTATCATGTTGCATGATTCAACATCAAATTCATCTCTTGAAGGTCCAATTGCCTATCCCGAACAACAATTATGTTTTAATTGTCATCATGACTGCTACCAAACATCCAATTCTCATCATTGTACTAAAGGCATAAATGAAATGGATTATCTAGGTGGAGAAGCCATCCAGATGAGCCTCATCGCATCTTAATTTCCTTCACAACATTTTCATTAAACCCACCTTTTGAATTATCGATGCCATTACTGTGTTCATTCTTTTTTTCCCTGCCATTACCCATCTTTTCTCCATTACAGAGCCTATTGTTTAACCCGACATATCTTATATGTGTTATCTTGTACCAAACCCTTACACTCACAGTTGACCAAACTCTTATGCCCATAGCCCGATTTACACTCACAATTTATAAGGATGGTTGTGAGTAGGCATTAACCGGTCTTCCAGGTTTATAGGGAGACCGAGGAGTTCCATCTGTGTAGAGATAAGTATACCAGAGCAGGTTGGATCCCATTTTTAGAAAAATTCATAGGTTGTCATGAGGGGGTATCTCATGCATTCACCCAAATTTACAATGGAGAAATTGTGCACATAGGTAACCTACAACTAACAATCAATTAAGCAACTCTAAGGAAGGCCATGGGATTTCCTAGCAGAGGAGACAAGTATTTCAAAGAAGTAGGAATCAATAAGGAAATGTGCCAAATATTTATGAAAGAAGACCATCAACACCCTGATTGGAAAAAGGGGATTTCTAGAAACTATATTAAAGAGGAATATCATCCAATGCATGTCAGCCTCCAATGATTCCTCACTTGTGAAGTCAAGTATGTTGTAACTTTCCTATATCACCTTAGGATTTTGTTTCAATTTGAAGGAGGTCCTGAGATTTAATTTCCATACTTTTTATGGATGAGCCTAAACAAGATGGTGAGAGGTGTCAAATCATTATCTAAAATTGAGAAGACTAGTATTTATCATCAGGGTCTTATTAGAATTCTAGTTATACATGAAATTAGGAAGCAAAGGTTTAGTTGGAAAACCCTCATCACTGAACACTTTTCCATATAAAATGAACCTATAGAGGAAGCTCAACCTACTCCATATGAAGATGAGGAACCTAAGAAGAAAAAGGGTAAGAAAGACAAGGTAGATCCATAATCCTCCAAATCAATGAGCCAAAAAGATAAAGCTAGGATGAGAAAATACCGAAAAACTCATGACTCTTTGAGTAAACAAGTAGGGCCCTCTTCCTCAGTTAATAAGGCTCTTAAAAGTAAAGAATTGAAAGATAAATCTGAATTAGTAGAAGAGATATCAGCAATAGAAGTTGAGGAGAAGGGTCATAAATCAAAACCCTTGAGGAAATAGAAGAGTAGCTCAATGCATAAAGGTGAACAATCTATAGAACAACCTCCTATAACCATTCCATAGACAGAAAAGAGGAAGAGAAAATGTTTTAGCACTTTTGAGAAGAATAATACATCCCCTCCTTTTAAGAGAACCACAAGGAGAATGGAAAATAAAGGAAAAGCAGTTGTCAGTCCTCTTACACATGAAGAACCAACAAATTTTACCTCCTCTCCTCTAGACCTACCAGTCCAGGATGACATTCCTAGCTTAATTGAGGGCCAATTTACTATTACTTTGTTTGGGATGAGAGAGGAAGTGGAAGAAAGATAAATCATCCTGTTGGAAACAATGGAGTCAATGAATACCTTAACAAAAGAACATATGAGGAAGAATATTGAGGATCTACGAAAACAAAACCAGGAACTAAAACAAGAGGTGAAGGAACACCATCGACTGGACTGGTATATCAAGAAGGAAAACAAGCAACTGAAGGAAACCAACCAACAAATCCAAGATGACCATGAAGATACTTCTAATAAGCTCAAAAAGGTAGTAAGACTCTTACAATAAACTAGGGTCATAAAAAGGGAGTTGAAGGAAGAAGCCTCAACTATCAACATCATTGATCCACATGATTAAAGAGAATGGAGTCTCAAGTTTTGTAAAATTTTGAGTATGTTTCAGTTGCACGAGGACATGGAATGATTTTGGCATGGGGGAATGTTGAGTCTCTAAATTGACATCCCCATCACCATATTATACTCCTCATTTACACCTTTTTGGCCTACCTAAGCTTGGATACATGACAAAGAACACTATCTCCAGTCACTTATAAGGTCATGAGGTAAAGTATATTTGAATTCATGCATTTTGTGGTTTATTAAGCTAGGAGATTAAATATTTCATGTGTTAATGTTGAAATTGTTATATCTAGCCTTTGACCTTTGGACAAGTCTGACACTCCTATGTCAGCCAAACCATCTGGTACCAAGAGTGCCTCTTGTTCAGATCTGGTAGTCATAGATCACTCACTGTCACGATCCGGTACCAACACCGACAACCTGTGTTATTCTGGTACCAACCAATTGTGTGTCGTTCGAATCCAGTACTATCCGTTGTGTCTCAATTGTTATGATCTGGTACCAATAGAGGAGACAAAGTATGACAAGTTAAGCTCTAGATCATGCTTGAGATATTTTTTAACTGTTTATTCGATCATCAAAGTTTCTAGCAAGACTATATTGAGTTACTTTTATTATTACTTCATCCTCATGCAATGCGTGTCATGAGGATGAAGTTTAAAATATGTAACCAAGTGTGTAAATTTGACAATTACTGATATGTTGAAGATTTAACCTCTTTGTGTTTCATGACTGAGACTATTTAAATGGGCGTGGCAAGGATGGTGGCTGAGGGAGCATAGAGAGCATAGATATCATAGTATGTCAGAGTAGTATCGCATATTGTACAAAATATCTTGGGTTTGAGTTTAATAGAAGAGTTTCATGTATTTCCATGTCTTGATTATTGAGTCATAATGAATGGATGTGAATTGAGTTGTTAGCATAATCTAATTTCATGTTTTGATATCCAAGTAAGAGTGATATGTTGATCGAAAACCAACTTACTGTAGACTCCAATCATTGACATGTTGAAGTGGCAAGAGCCCACCACCCAACATATGTCAACATTCTTGTATATTAGTATTAGCATTTGATTTCGATAGTGTAACTGTTAGACTAGATGTAGCTTTGATTTCTTAATTTAATTCATCATCTCTAACAGTTTTATATGTTAGCAGTATAGTTCAGTTTAGGATTTTGATCATAGAATTGCTTAAGATCTTTACTTACTCTGTTTTTGCATATGCCCTGTTTATGTTTTTATGAATTTGATTTCTCTTAGTGAACATAGACGTTGGAAGCAATAGTAAAACATACTGGCAAAGAACTAGTGAAGTTCACAATAGATTATTGTGAACCACGACATACCCAATATACTGGCTACTGAAATACCCATGCTATGCCTTGATGATTGATGTGTGATTTCCATTTTTAGAGTGTGATTACATGATTAGATTTATGGGGAAAATAACAGAGTTGATATATCAAAGGACTCCATCTCATACTTGCATGTGCCACAAAAAAGTAGATAGCCCCTCTGTGAAAGACAAACAAAGTGAGTTTTAGTTTGATAGTTTGCTTTATTCCTAGCATGCATAATCAAGATTAGTTCTATACTTGTGACATTAGAATTACCTCTCTTACTGGTGTCTTGTAACTCTGTTGATTACGAATCCTGCATTGATAATTAATGTGTGCATTATACTAATCATATAAGCAACACAACAATGACCATATGAATGCAACTTGGATCTGAGTTGTCCGACAGGATGGGATAATGGTGCAAATCAAACATTTTGACCACGATAGATTTATCTTTGATCGCCAATTCCCGATGCGTTTTCGACATCGGGACTTTTTCGAGGGAGCCGATCTGAGAGAACTTGGATAAGTTTATCATCGATCGTTGATCCATGAAACTTTTCGGCATCAACAAGTTAGGATTTGTTTTATAATGAATAGCTTAAGGAAAGTCCCGAATTCGATTAACATGATCAAATTAAGTCATTGGTCTCAAGCGCCACGTGTCTTTACTAAGTTAGAGGGTTGTACGGTATAGTTCTATCCCAAGTATTTTTTGGTTCCATGGGTCCTAGTCACACCTCTGAGTCATCTTTTCCACGTCATCACTATAAGGTAAGATCGATCGACGTCGAAGATTTTACAGGAGGATATCAATGAAAATGTTCACA
>JZKD02S1642946.1:115770-133061 GCA_000966675.3 Picea glauca
CTGCTTTCAATATAAATTCTATTCCTAGATTGAATAACTCTGAAGCAGATTTATTAGCTAATGTAGCTTCTAAACTTCTTCCTGCAGAAGGCTTGTCCCCAGATGCATTCTCCATCAAACTGTTATTTCGGCCATCCGTTCCCGACAACATCATGAACTGGAGAGTCTTTGACGACGATCAACGGATTATTAGCTTCCTGCACATGGAAGAAACTTTTCAAGGCGCAGTGATAGACGAACACACGCACAATGACAATTTGCGTGATTTCACGGTAATACCAGATCCGAGAACTCCTGAATCTTCATCGGACATGGTAAACTCGATCCCTAAATCTGTAGTTAGATTAGAGAATTTTTATGATCTTCAAGATAAATTTAAAAAGTCGGTCAACTGTAAAACCAATAGTTCCTCGTTATCTTATGAAAAGGTAAACTTAGGAACTAAGGACAATCCGCAGTGCATTAATCTAGGGGTAGGATGTTCTGAACAAGAAAAAGTTTCTTTTATTAAATTGTTCAAATAATTTAAAGATGTCTTCGCATGGACATATGATGACCTTAAAACTTTCGACCCTAACATCATACAGCATGTCATTCCTATAAAGCCCCAAACCTTACCCTTTCAACAAAAACTGAGGAAAATGCACCATAAGCTTGGACCAACCGTCCAAAAAGAATTGAATAAGCTCCTAAATGCTAAGATAATTTTTCCTATTAGGCACACTCAATGGGTTTCTAATCTTGTCCCAGTCCAGAATAAAAGTGGGGAAATCTGACTCTGCATCAATTTCTGAAACCTTAATAGAGCGTCTGATAAAGACAACTATCCTATCCCACCCATGGAACATATCCTTCAACAGGTATCTGGTTCTAAGAGGATATCCTTATTGGATGGCTTCTCGGGGTACAACCAAGTCCTGATGTCTCCTCCAGACCAACTTAAAACTACCTTCTACACCCCGTGGGGCACTTATGCTTATCTAAAAATGCCCTTTGGATTGATTAATGCCGATGCTACTTTCCAGAGAGAAATGGACATTGATTTCCGAGTCTTAATAAATCAGTCCATTGTGGTTTACTTAGATGATGTTACCATTTTTTCTAAAAGCAAAAATGATCATCTAGCTCACTTACGAGCCATTCTACAGCGATGTCGTAAATACGACATCTCCTTGAATCCTAAAAAATCCATCTTTGCAGTAGAACAAGGTAAACTCTTAGGATTTATTGTGTCAAGTGAAGGGATGATTATCGACCCCGATAGGACTCAATTCATTGCGAAACTTCCCCCTCCTACATCCAAAAAATCTATGCAGTCTTTCTTAGGCTAGATTAACTTTGTGAGAAGATTTGTCCCCAGCTTCTCCGAAATGGTCAGACCCTTGTAGACCCTAATTAAGAAAGACACCCAATATCACTGGGGACCCNAGATCAAGGTAAATCGTGAACGCTACCTTAAGTTCACGGTCACAGATTTGAACGATCCCAACGAACCATTTACACCTTCTGCTGATTCACCTGAAGTACAAGGGATGGACACCTTTTTTGGCAATTTCATGGCCGAGGCTTCAGCTATCACCAATCCAGAACAATAGTCCGAGACTGTAGCATATGTACAGCCAACAACTTCTATGCAACGGTCTCATGTAGCTGATGGAAATCAAATTTGGTCTCTTTATTTCGATGGGTCAAAGTCCAAAGAAGGAGCTGGTGCAGGCTGCATCATTATAGATCTGGCAGGTAACAAAACATTGATTGCATGTAGGTTGGAATTTGAATGTACTAATAACACTGCAGAATATGAGGCTTTACTGCAAGGTCTCAGAAAAGCTTTGGATATGAACATTCAAAATTTGATCGTCTTTGGCGACTCTGAAATAGTGGTTAGACAGGTAAGAGATTCTATCCATTGTCTTTCTCTGCATCTTAAAAGCTACCAATCTGAGGTATGGAATTTAATGAATAAATTTTCTTCTTTCAATATAAATTCTATTCCTAGATTGAATAACTCTGAAGCAGATTTATTAGCTAATGTATCTTCTAAACTTCTTCCTGCAGAAGGCTTGTCCCCAGATGCATTCTCCGTCGAACTGTTATTTCGGCCATCCGTTCCTGACAACATCATGAACTGGAGAGTCTTTGACGACGATCAACGGATTATTATCTTCCTGCACATGGAAGAAACTTTTCAAGGCGCGGTGATAGACGAACACACGCACAATGACAATTTGCGTGATTTCACGGTAATACCAGATCCGAGAACTCCTGAATCTTCATCGTACATGGTAAACTTGATCCCTAAATCTGTAGTTAGATTAGAGAAGTTTTATGATCTTCAAGATAAATTTAAAAAGTCGGTCAACTGTAAAACCAATAGTTCCTCGTTATCTTATGAAAAGGTAAACTTAGGAACTAAGGACAATCCGCAGTGCATTAATCTAGGGGTAGGATGTTCTGAACAAGAAAAAGTTTCTTTTATTAAATTTTTCAAAGAATTTAAAGATGTCTTTGCATGGACATATGATGACCTTAAAAATTTCGATCCTAACATCATACATCATGTCATTCCTATGAAGCCCCAAACCTTACCCTTTCAACAAAAACTGAGGAAAATGCACCATAAGCTTGGACCAACCGTCCAAAAATAATTGAATAAGCTCCTAAATGCTAAGATAATTTTTCCTATTAGGCACACTCAATGGGTTTCTAACCTTGTCCCAGTCCGGAAGAAAAGTGGGGAAATCCGAATCTGCATCAATTTCTGAAACCTTAATAGAGCGTCTGATAAAGACAACTATCCTATCCCACCCATGGAACATATCCTTCAACAGGTATCTGGTTCTAAGAGGATATCCTTACTGGATGGATTCTCGGGGTACAACCAAGTCCTGATGTCTCCTCCAGACCAACTTAAAACTACCTTCTACACCCCGTGGGGCACTTATGCTTATCTAAAAATGCCCTTTGGATTGATTAATGCCGATGCTACTTTCCAGAGAGAAATGGACATTGATTTCCGAGTCTTAATAAATCAGTCCATTGTGGTTTACTTAGATGATGTTACCATTTTTTCTAAAAGCAAAAATGATCATCTAGCTCACTTACGAGCCATTCTACAGCGATGTCGTAAATACGACATCTCCTTGAATCCTAAAAAATCCATCTTTGCAGTAGAACAAGGTAAACTCTTAGGATTTATTGTGTCAAGTGAAGGGATGATTATCGACCCCGATAGGACTCAATTCATTGCGAAACTTCCCCCTCCTACATCCAAAAAATCTATGCAGTCTTTCTTAGGCTAGATTAACTTTGTGAGAAGATTTGTCCCCAGCTTCTCCGAAATGGTCAGACCCTTGTAGACCCTAATTAAGAAAGACACCCAATATCACTGGGGACCCCTATAGAATCAATATTTTAATGAAATAAAGAAGGCCATAATAGACGCTCCGTCTCTCATGAGCCCCGATTTTTCTCAATACTTTACACTCTACACTTTTGCTTCTGACTATTCCTATGTCATCGTCTTAACTCAAAAGAATGCTGAGAACAATGAAGTACCCATTGCCTTTATGAGCTCTTCTTTCAAAGGCACTGAACTTAATTACCCAGTGGTAGATCGACAAGCCTATGTTGTTTTCAAAGTAGTCAAGAACTTGAGGTCCTATCCCTTGAAGTCAAGGACGAAAGTCATTGTCCCCTACCCAGCCGTCAGGAACTTGTTAGTGCAGAAGGAACTAGGAGAAAAGAGGGCTAACTAGGTCACCTCCTTGCAGGAGTACGACTTAGAAATCACCCCAGCTCAGATAGTGAGAGGCCAAGGGTTATGCAATTTAGTTTCTGATTCAGCAACAGGACAGCAAGAAGAAAGCGATACGTCAAACCTAGGACAACAAGATCAAAATCTAATCTGTTGCACACAAAACCTTGTCAGTCCTTGGAATGAAAATATAAGATTTTGTCTTGAACATGGGTCAGCCCCCCGTCACCTAGATCCCACTAAAAGAAGAGCATTGATATTAAATTCTGCCTCCTTTCATCTGGTTAATGGTATCCTGTTTCGTCAAAGTTTTGACGGCATACTGATGTGTTGTCTTGAAAAAGATGAAGCAGAAAAAGTCTTGCTAGAGTTGCATGCAGGAGAAGCTGGTGGTCATTTTGGTGGTGACACCACTGCCCATAAGGTTTTAAGAGTTGGTTATTACTAGCCCACGCTTTTTAAAGATGCCCATGCCTTGTGTTGTAAATGTACCATTTGTCAAAAAGCATCAGGGCGGTTACAAAAACTATCCTTTCCTTTACAACTCGTTTCAGTAGATTCTCCTTTTCAGCAGTGGGGCCTTGATATCATAGGTCCAATCAACCCACTTTCCTCACAACAACACAAGTTTATTTTGAAAGCCATAGATTACTTTACCCGATGGTCTGAAGCTGTTGTGTTAAGAACTGTGAACACCAGTCAGGTAATTGCCTTTCTAAATTTGAATATTATCACTCATTTTGGTATCCCTGACTGTTTAGTATTCGATAATGCTTCTTACTTTTCCTCTATTGAGATAAGCAAGTTCACTTTGGAAAAAGGAATCAAATTGAAGTATTCTACTAGCTATTACCCCCAGGGAAACGGATTGGCAGAATTGACAAACAAGAACTTGATTAAAATCATCAAGAGAACGGTGGTTGAAAATCACAAAAATTGGCACAATGCACTGTTAAACGCGTTGTGGGCTAATAGGGTAACACCAAAATCTGCTATAGGTAACTCCCCCTTTTTTCTCGTTTATGGCAGAGAAGCAATTCTTCCACCTCACATTCTTCTTCCTTCGCTACAGTTGTCACAGAAAATCCAAGAAGAAGATTTTCCCCCTTTGGAAAACCGAATTAACACTTTGATGAAGCTAGAAGAGGTAAGAGCCCAAGATAAACATAAGTTAGATCATCATCAACTATTGGTTAAAAGCTGGTTCGATTCTAACTCTGCTTCTGATAGGAATTTTGAAGTAGGTGACCTCATCTTGAAATGGGAAAAACCACATGAGGGAAAGGGAGAGCACACAAAATTTAAAAATTTGTGGCTTGGACCGTTTTTAATTGGTGAAAAGATTGGTCCCAGTTCTTTTCGATTGCAAAATCTGGAAGGATAGCCTAACACCTATCCGGTGAATGGCCAAGCCTTGAAAAGATACTTTGCTTGACAACAACCCTTGTATACTGTGTACATATTTTTCTTTTGTTTGTTTTTTTGTTTTCTTTTTGTTTTTTATTTCCCCTTTGAGTTTATCAATTTGTGTTTTTGGAAATAAACATACCTGTATATTGAGCTATTCAGACAAAGAAAATAGAAAATTCCTTCGCTAAAATAACTGCTAAGAAAATTGTATAAACATCAATGGTATATTTCTAAAATTTATATCTGTGTTGGCAAAAAGTCTGTTGTTTGAAAGAAGTTGAATGATTTCGATCTCTGAGTAAATCTTGTCATGATCATCTATTATCTTTTTACGTTGTCCCTTATTCCTTAAAGGAATGACTCAGAAGATGTCTCACTGCCTTAGGAAGTTTTTTTTGTAAATGAAACATCTCTGGATATTAATAAAGGACAGTTCTAAGAAATTCTGATGAGGTCTAAAAAAATATGTTAAAATATCATGATTTTCAGCATCACCCTGCTCAACTATATATCTTTGAAGAGAAACAAAACAAAATAAATTATAAATAGAGTTGTTGGAAGTGCTTGTAAACTCGCCGGGATGCTGAACAGGTCTGCTGGCAGCGGGTAAATGCATACATGACACCAAGAAAACTTCACCGGGGTACTGAAAAGGCCCACTGGAAGCGAAGCAATGTCGGGTTTATGAAAATTTGCAAATAAGAAACCTCTTAACCATAAAATGTCCTTTATTCTCATCTGGAACTTCTTGGCAGGATACAGATGTCAGAGTAGGTTAAATGGAAACCCTTTCGAGGCTATGGACACCTGCTGGCAGCAGTGGCTCTACCAACAGTATTGGAGATTTTATCTTAAATATCGTGACTCGCTGGTCTTAAGACTATTATCTATTATCATCTTTTAAAACACTGCTGGAATAGTTGGTTAATGATGATGTTTATATGATTTTATGGTTGTTGTTTTTGAGTTGGAATTATGTTTGTTGTCTTAATCTAAATTTGTTCTTTTGGAAGAGATAACTGCTTCTACTAGTGTGTCGCCATTGTTGGCAGCCAATTCACATTTATACTGTCCTTATAAGCTACCTACACCAATGTTTTGCAAGCCTTAATCTTTCGTCAAAATTCTCAAATAAACGACACTTTTTGTGCTATTTACACACTTACCATCGTTCTTGTTTTCACAACTGTAAGCGTGAAAACTTGGTCTTTCGAAGTCGCATTAAAATCTTCACTGAATTGTCGTTATCATTCTTTTCGATATGCCCATTGCGTTTACATTTCACTTATCATTATGCAGTTGGAAAAACCCTTTTGATCTGTACTCATTTGACATTCTTTGATTGATTATGTAATTTTGTTTCATGAGTGANTTCTCGGGGTACAACCAAGTCCTGATGTCTCCTCCAGACCAACTTAAAACTACCTTCTACACCCCGTGGGGCACTTATGCTTATCTAAAAATGCCCTTTGGATTGATTAATGCCGATGCTACTTTCCAGAGAGAAATGGACATTGATTTCCGAGTCTTAATAAATCAGTCCATTGTGGTTTACTTAGATGATGTTACCATTTTTTCTAAAAGCAAAAATGATCATCTAGCTCACTTACGAGCCATTCTACAGCGATGTCGTAAATACGACATCTCCTTGAATCCTAAAAAATCCATCTTTGCAGTAGAACAAGGTAAACTCTTAGGATTTATTGTGTCAAGTGAAGGGATGATTATCGACCCCGATAGGACTCAATTCATTGCGAAACTTCCCCCTCCTACATCCAAAAAATCTATGCAGTCTTTCTTAGGCTAGATTAACTTTGTGAGAAGATTTGTCCCCAGCTTCTCCGAAATGGTCAGACCCTTGTAGACCCTAATTAAGAAAGACACCCAATATCACTGGGGACCCATAGAGAACGAATATTTTAATGAAATAAAGAAGGCCATAATAGACGCTCCGTCTCTCATGAGCCCCAATTTTTCTCAATACTTTACACTCTACACTTTTGCTTCTGACTGTTCCTATGTCATCGTCTTAACTCAAAAGAATGCTGAGAACAATGAAGTACCCATTGCCTTTATGAGCTCTTCTTTCAAAGGCACTGAACTTTATTACCCAGTGGTAGATCGACAAGCCTATGTTATTTTCAAAGTAGTCAAGAACTTGAGGTCCTATCCCTTGAAGTCAAGGACGAAAGTCATTGTCCCCTACCCAACCGTCAGGAACTTGTTAGTGCAAAAGGAACTAGGAGAAAAGAGGGTTAACTCGGTCACTTCCTTGCAGGAGTACGACTTAGAAATCACCCCAGCTCAGATAGTGAGAGGCCAAGGGTTATGCAATTTAGTTTCTGATTCAGCAACAGGACAACAAGAAGAAAGCGATACGTCAAACCTAGGACAACAAGATCAAAATCTAATCTGTTGCACACAAAACCCTGTCAGTCCTTGGTATGACAATATAAGATTCTGTCTTGAACATGGGTTAGCCCCCCGTCACCTAGATCCCACTAAAAGAAGAGCATTGATATTAAATTCTGCCTCCTTTCATCTGGTTAATGGTATCCTGTTTCGTCAAAGTTTTGACGGCGTACTGATGTGCTGTCTTGAAAAAGATGAAGCAGAAAAAGTCTTGCTAGAGTTGCATGCAGGAGAAGTTGGTGGTCATTTTGGTGGTGACACCACTGCCCATAAGGTTTTAAGAGCTGGTTATTACTAGCCCACGCTTTTTAAAGACGCCCATGCCTTGTGTTGTAAATGTACCATTTGTCAAAAAGCATCAGGGCGGTTACAAAAACTATCCTTTCCTTTACAACCCGTTTCAGTAGATTCTCCTTTTCAGCAGTGGGGCCTTGATATCATAGGTCCAATCAACCCCCTGTCCTCACAACAACACAAGTTTATTTTGAAAGCCATAGATTACTTTACCCGATGGTCTGAAGATGTTGTGTTAAGAACTGTGAACACCAGTCAGGTAATTGCCTTTCTAAATTTGAATATTATCACTCGTTTTGGTATCCCTGACTGTTTAGTATTCGATAATGCTTCTTACTTTTCCTCTATTGAGATAAGCAAGTTCACTTTGGAAAAATGAATCAAATTGAAGTATTCTACTAGCTATTACCCCCAGGGAAACAGATTGGCAGAATTGACAAACAAGAACTTGATTAAAATCATCAAGAGAATGGTGGTTGAAAATCACAAAAATTGGCACAATGCACTGTTAAACGCGTTGTGGGCTAATAGGGTAACACCAAAAGCTGCTATAGGTAACTCCCCCTTTTTTCTCGTTTATGGCAGAGAAGCAATTCTTCCACCTCACATTCTTCTTCCTTCGCTGTACAGTTGTCACAGAAAATCCAAGAAGAAGATTGTCCCCCTTTGGAAAACCGAATTAACGCTTTGATGAAGCTAGAAGAGGTAAGAGCCCAAGATAAACATAAGTTAGATCATCATCAACTATTGGTTAAAATCTGGTTCGATTCTAACTCTGCTTCTGATAGGAATTTTGAAGTAGGTGACCTCATCCTGAAATGGGAAAAACCACATGAGGGAAAGGGAGAGCACACAAAATTTCAAAATTTGTGGCTTGGACCGTTTTTAATTGGTGAAAAGATTGGTCCCAGTTCTTTTCGATTGCAAAATCTGGAAGGACAGCCTAACACCTATCCGGTGAATGGCCAAGCCTTGAAAATATACTTTGCTTGACAACAACCCTTGTATACTATGTACATATTTTTCTTTTGTTTGTTTTTTCGTTTTCTTTTTGTTTTTTATTTCCCCTTTGAGTTTATCAATTTGTGTTTTTGGAAATAAACATACCTGTATATTGAGATATTCAGACAAAGAAAATAGAAAATTCCTTCGCTAAAATAACTGCTAAGAAAATTGTATAAACATCAATGGTATATTTCTAAAATTTATATCTGTGTTGGCAAAAAGTCTGTTGTTTGAAAGAAGTTGAATGATTTCGATCTCTGAGTAAATCTTGTCATGATCATCTATTATCTTTTTACGTTGTCCCTTATTCCTTAAAGGAATGACTCAGAAGATGTCTCACTGCCTTAGGAAGTTTTTTTTGTAAATGAAACATCTCTGGATATTAATAAAGGACAGTTCTAAGAAATTCTGATGAGGTCTAAAAAAATATGTTAAAATATCATGATTTTCAGCATCACCCTGCTCAACTATATATCTTTGAAGAGAAACAAAACAAAATAAATTATAAATAGAGTTGTTGGAAGTGCTTGTAAACTCGCCGGGATGCTGAACAGGTCTGCTGGCAGCGGGTAAATGCATACATGACACCAAGAAAACTTCACCGGGGTACTGAAAAGGCCCACTGGAAGCGAAGCAATGTCGGGTTTATGAAAATTTGCAAATAAGAAACCTCTTAACCATAAAATGTCCTTTATTCTCATCTGGAACTTCTTGGCAGGATACAGATGTCAGAGTAGGTTAAATGGAAACCCTTTCGAGGCTATGGACACCTGCTGGCAGCAGTGGCTCTACCAACAGTATTGGAGATTTTATCTTAAATATCGTGACTCGCTGGTCTTAAGACTATTATCTATTATCATCTTTTAAAACACTGCTGGAATAGTTGGTTAATGATGATGTTTATATGATTTTATGGTTGTTGTTTTTGAGTTGGAATTATGTTTGTTGTCTTAATCTAAATTTGTTCTTTTGGAAGAGATAACTGCTTCTACTAGTGTGTCGCCATTGTTGGCAGCCAATTCACATTTATACTGTCCTTATAAGCTACCTACACCAATGTTTTGCAAGCCTTAATCTTTCGTCAAAATTCTCAAATAAACGACACTTTTTGTGCTATTTACACACTTACCATCGTTCTTGTTTTCACAACTGTAAGCGTGAAAACTTGGTCTTTCGAAGTCGCATTAAAATCTTCACTGAATTGTCGTTATCATTCTTTTCGATATGCCCATTGCGTTTACATTTCACTTATCATTATGCAGTTGGAAAAACCCTTTTGATCTGTACTCATTTGACATTCTTTGATTGATTATGTAATTTTGTTTCATGAGTGATTGAGTTGTGATGCATTGGCAATTGGATTTACATGTTATTTGATCAATTCACTTGGCATATTGATTATATGAAAAAGCATTGGTGTTATGGTTTAAACCCTTGGTGTGAATCGTTTCATACAACACTTGGTATTGGTTTCTATTTGTGTGTTTGGTTTTAAAACTATGGCATAACTTTTGATTGCGCGAATGGTTTACCCACTTACCAAAGGTTTCGATTGATTTATTGAAGTGGCATAGTTGTAACACATATGCATTGTGATTTGAATAGTTGAAAGCACTGAAAGTTATACCATGGTAATAACTATTCTGCATGGGCAGAAATAGCTCCACCACCTTCACATGATGTCATTAATTCCTTCCCTTATCCTTGTTTCACCTTTGCTAGTTTCAGGTAGTCCTATGAGCATTTTGCCCCTGTGTATGTTGCATTCAAACCCTGGCTCATTCACATCTCTCATCGTGTGCTCTTCTCCATGGCACTAGTGGTGCGAATTGAGCTAAACAGTAGTCAAGCCCTGCTACTGTTCGATAACGCCCGGAAAGATTTGCAAGATAATGGTTGGCTCACGTTTGTATAGAGGTTTGAGGGTTTTAATCTGTTTGTTGCGCAACAATTCGCCCTTACCTTTGATGGGTGTAGGGCCAAAATAGGCGACATTTAGCTTGAACTAAGTGAACAGTTCATTAGCTCTACCATAGGGTTAGTAGCCACGGGCCAACGATGGTTTAAAAACTCTAAAGTCGAGGAGGTGCCATGGCCTTTACTATTTGTATCATGAAAATTCACATCCTGTGACAAAGGTATGCATATTTCCATGCTTAAACCAAGGTGGCATGATCTTTTGATTGTGGTTAAACAATTTGTGACCTGTGAGGGTTGGTATGGACTGGTTTTTCTTTATCACCTTCGACTATTAATGAATTTCATGGGTTATCCATTGAATATGCCATTTTATTTCCAGCGTAGTCTTTATAAAATGGCTAAGAGGTTTAAATGAGAGAAGGTCGATAGTAGCTTGCTTCACCATGGCCTGATCAGACTCATTGTCGTTCATCATTTAAACCTCCATGACGATAATTGGCAAGCTTTTCTCTCTCGAAATGGCTTTGTTGATTCAGAGCCTGTCCAAATCGACAAGCATGTGGTCAATGAGACTAAGGTCGGGCCACCCGTGCCTTTCCATGCCCTTCTACCCTCTCCTAAACCCTCTGTGGACCCTGATATCGACCTACCCGACATTATAACAGACAAGGTTGAGGCTGTAAAAAATCTTATGAGCAAGAAGGTCAAGGGTAACCCTATTTTCGACGGCAAAGGTAAAAAGAATGCTCGACTTATATCTAGACTTGCTAGGAATAAAACTAAACCTAGTATTGATCAGAAGCCCATAGTTCTCAGTGAAGACTCAGACTTTGACATCGAGCACTTCCTGTCTAGTGAGTACCCTTATTCCCAAGGTCTATGCTCCGAGCCACCCTATGACTTTGTTTCTAATTTTCCCCCGTGCTTAAAGAAAAATCCTAGCTACCCTGGGATCAGGCTACCTAATGAAACCCTCGACATTTTAAACAAACCCTCACCTGCAATTTCAAAGCCCGGGCAGTCATCATATGACCAATGTAATGTGTGGTTGGAATGCTACTATACAAACGTTCCCTTATTACAGTCGAAAATAAATCGTTGGAAAATCAAGTTACAGTATTGACAAGACAAAGGTATAAGCTTCAAGCTAATGACAAGAAGCATAAAACCATTGGTTCCATCGTATTTAGGAATGTCGAATCGGCTACAGCCTTCATAAATTCCAAACTGTCATGACCAAGTTGTCTGCTCATCATCCAGGTATGAATTTCGATATCAACTCCGTTCTATGAATTGTCAGGATTAATATAATGAATTGAGTTTGGTTTTCAAATAGCTCTGTCCATTGTTTGAAATGACTCTATCATAGCCATATCGAAAACGGTTATATTGTGGATCTTGTACACTTTTCTTGTTTTGCTAAAATTAAATGAAGTTATGATTTGGTTACACAATTTGGTCGTGCCCAGTTTAGCAACTGATCGGTTTTCACTGGGTTTGATTCGTTTGTCTGTTGGTTTGAGTTAACAAAATCAATGGATTTTTCTTTCACTTGGATTTTGTTTGTANATGATGATGTTTATATGATTTTATGGTTGTTGTTTTTGAGTTGGAATTATCTTTGTTGTCTTAATCTAAATTTGTTCTTTTGGCAGAGATAACTGCTTCTACTAGTGTGTCGCCATTGTTGGCAGCCAATTCACATTTATACTGTCCTTATAAGCTACCTACACCAATGTTTTGCAAGCCTTAATCTTTCGTCACAATTCTCAAATAAACGACACTTTTTGTGCTATTTACACACTTACCATCGTTCTTGTTTTCACAACTGTAAGTGTGAAAAATTGGTCTTTCGAAGTCGCATTAAAATCTTCACTGAATTGTCGTTATCATTCTTGTCGATATGCCCATTGCGTTTACATTTCACTTATCATTATGCAGTTGGAAAAACCCTTTTGATCTGTACTCATTTGACATTCTTTGATTGATTATGTAATTTTGTTTCATGAGTGATTGAGTTGTGATGCATTGGCAATTGGATTTACATGTTATTTGATCAATTCACTTGGCATATTGATTATATGAAAAAGCATTGGTGTTATGGTTTAAACCCTTGGTGTGAATCGTTTCATACAACACTTGGTATTGGTTTCTATTTGTGTGTTTGGTTTTAAAACTATGGCATAACTTTTGATTGCGCGAATGGTTTACCCACTTACCAAAGGTTTCGATTGATTTATTGAAGTGGCATAGTTGTAACACATATGCGTTGTGATTTGAATAGTTGAAAGAACCGAAAGTTATACCATGGTAATAACTATTCTGCATGGGCAGAAATAGCTCCACCACCTTCACACGATGTCATTAATTCCTTCCCTTATCCTTGTTTCACCTCTGCTAGTTTCGGGTAGTCCTATGAGCATTTTGCCCCTGTGTATGTTGCATTCAAACCCTGGCTCTTTCACATCTCTCATCGTGTGCTATTCTCCATGGCACTAGTGGTGCGAATTGAGCCGAATAGTAGTCAAGCCCTGCTATTGTTCGATAACACCCGGAAAGATTTGCAAGATAATGGTTGGCTCACATTTGTACAGAGGTTTGAGGGTTTTAATCTGTTTGTTGTGCAACAATTCGCCCTTACCTCTGATGGGTGTAGGGCCAAAATAGGTGACATTTAGCTTGAACTGAGTGAACAGTTCATTAGCTCTGCCATAGGGTTAGTAGCCACGGGCCAACGATGGTTTAAAAACTCTAAAGTCGAAGAGGTGCCATGGCCTTTACTATTTGTATCATGAAAAGTCACATCCTGTGACAAAGGTATGCCTATTTCCACGCTTAAACCAAGGTGGCATGATCTTTTGATTGTGGTTAAACAATTTGTGACCTGTGAGGGTTGGTATGGACTGGTTTTTCTTTATCACCTTTGACTATTAATGAATTTCATGGGTTATCCATTGAATATGCCATTTTATTTCCAGCGTAGTCTTTATAAAATGGCTAAGAGGTTTAAATGAGAGAAGGTCGATAGTAGCTTGCTTCACCATGGCCTGATCAGACTCATTGTCGTTCATCATTTAAACCTCCATGATGATAATTGGCAAGCTTTTCTCTCTCGAAATGGCTTTGTTGATTCAGAGCCTGTCCAAATCGACAAGCCTGTGGTCAATGAGACTAAGGTCGGGCCACCCGTGCCTTTCCATGCCCTTCTACCCTCTCCTAAACCCTCTGTGGACCCTAATATCAACCTACCTGACATTATAACAGACAAGGTTGAGGCTGTAAAAGATCTTGTGAGCAAGAAGGTCAAGGGTAACCCTATTTTCGACGGCAAAGGCAAAAAGAATGCTCGACTTATATCTAGACTTGCTAGGAATAAAACTAAACCTAGTATTGATCAGAAGCCCATAGTTCTCAGTGAAGACTCAGACTTTGACATCGAGCACTTCCTATCTAGTGAGTACCCTTATTCCCAAGGTCTATGCTCTGAGCCACCCTATGACTTCGTTTCTAATTTTCCCCCGTGCTTAAAGAAAAATCCTAGCTACCCTGGGATCAAGCTACCTAATGAAACCCTCGGCATTTTAAACAAACCCTCACCTGCAATTTCAAAGCTCGAGCAGTCATCATGCGACCAATGTAATGTGTGGTTGGAATGCTACTATACAAATGTTCCCTTATTACAGTCGAAAATCAATCGTTGGAAAATCAAGTTACAGTATTGACAAGACAAAGGGATAAGCTTCAAGCTAATGACAAGAAGCAGAAAACCATTGGTTCCATCGTATTTAGGAATGTTGAATCGGCTACAGCCTTCATAAATTCCAAACTGTCATGACCAAGTTGTCTGTTCATCATCCAGGTATGAATTTCGATATCAACTCCGTTCTATGAATTGTCAGGATTAATATAATGAATTGAGTTTGGTTTTCAAATAGCTCTATCCATTGTTTGAAATGACTCTTTCATAGCCATATCAAAAACGGTTATATTGTGGATCTTGTACACTTTTCTTGTTTTGCTAAAATTAAATGAAGTTATGATTTGGTTACACGATTTGGTCGTGCCCAGTTTAGCAACTGATCGGTTTTCACTGGGTTTGATTCGTTTGTCTGTTGGTTTGAGTTAACAAAATCAATGGATTTTTCTTTCACTTGGATTTTGTTTGTATCTAACCTGAACAGGAAATTTTTATGCTAAAATTAGAGCGCGACATTGTTTTGATATGATTTCATTTTGGTTGGATCACAATGACCCTGATTCAGTTTTTATGATTTCATAGGATTGGATTGATAATTATGGGGTAGTCTATTAAATTGAAAAAACGAATCTCTTTTGTCAACATTTTCGTTTGGATTTGGATTATATCTGACCTGTGCAAAAGATCTCTTTGCCGAAATCATGGAACTGTGTTGATTCATAACGACTATGTTAAACTCAAACTGTTAGATTCGCTCTTGTCTTGATTGGATTGTTGCATGTCTTGAGTTAGCACAATTGTTTTTATGAGTTGGATTCATATCAAAAATAGACTTGATGCTACTCTGTTAATTTTAATTTTCAAAGATGAGTTTGTTAAACTTGGATTGACATATGTCATCTCTGTTGAATTCGTATGATAAAATTCGGTTAATAGTTCGTTTTGAAATAAATTCAAGTAATGATTTTTTTCAAAGTCAATCGATTTTATCTTCCCCAATTGGCAACGACAAACAATTGGATGACTCTTATAGACCCAGTTATCAACCGATTAATTCCATTATGATTTCGTTTGTATACCAATTTTGATTTGATTCGCTAATAGCATGGATCATTTGTTATGTTTAATATAGTGTTGTCAATTTGAGAAAACAATATTGTCTATTTCGTTTGGATTCGATAGTGATCTTGTGGATAGCTGAAGCAATTATTTGTTGTGATTTCAATTGGTCCATGAAACGATTTTGTTACTTCCGAGTTATCCAATATGATTCTGTGATAACATATGGAACAAAGTACATGCATCTCTGTAGTCATTTGATTGATCTTAGTCTTGTTTGATCTTAAATTAGTATAAAAATTTCAATTTGAATGATTCGTTTGTCTTTCAAATAGCAATTAGTTATTTGTTAATAGTTTGAATTTAATTTTTTAAAAGTCGAATTGATTTTAATATGATTCTATGTTTGATTTAGACCAGCTACAGAATTGCAAGATTCTGTAGCTAGTCTTTAGAAAAAGATTTTTATCAATTCTATCAACAAAATATCCTATTAACTTGTCCTTTTTGACCTCTTTCAGGTACATTCGAATTGCATTGGGCATGCTGGACAGACTAGGATATATTTGTGTGATATAGTTTTTATTTTAGGATGTTATTTTAGTCAAACTTGGGATATCATCCCAGATTTCCTGTAAACAGTTTTGATAACTTCCACATGAATGTTTTACCCTGTGAGAGGTCTTTAAATACTTATTATTTTTTGTAATAAGGATCATCCTCTCTTGTGGGAGAACCAGGCTATGGATTTTTGATACAAACTGAGACGAGAGTTGATGTCTTATAACAACTTTCACTTTCAATATATCAATCTTTTGTTTCAAGTTTTTGCATATGAGTTTGCAGTTGATTATAGACTACTTTAGCTATCATAATCTGTTGCAGGATGATGTGATTTGATTAATATGCTATCAATATCTGATCTCTTTCATTATTTTTAAAAGTACAACAATTAATTGGTTCCAGTTAATGAATCACAAATTTCTCTTCTTCGTTAATTGAATCATTTTGTATAGATCTTTGCATACAGATTTATCTAACTGTGAAGATTTATAAATCATAAGGTTGCTGTAAATTTTTATGTCTTCCTTGTCCTGTAATTATAGTTGAAGAGCACAACTGCTTCTAGTTTACGAGGAGCTCTTGGGGAATCCGGTGTGGGTTTCCTCCCTCCGATCAGCTAAGACAATCATTACATGCAGGACAAACCTGGAGCGTTTCTTCAAGTCAGTTTGCTATTTATTTAATAGTTAATTTGTTAGTATAGTATAAGTAGTTTAGTTAGATATATGTTTAGTTTAGATTTGTAGTTAGAGTTAGTATTTTAGTTTCTTAGTTTAGATAGTTTTCAGTTTACTTCTTTTTCATAAAATCATAAAAATAAAAAAACAATAGCTCTCGCTGTCTTAGGACAGAAAATTAATGAGTTTTTTCAGGTTTTCATTCAAATCTGTAAATTGTAAATATTGTACATTTGTGAATAAAGATTTGTTTATGTTAGTAGTTAGATATTTAAATTCTTAGAATTAGCATAGTATTAGGTAATAGATTGTATATATGAAATAGTTAGATTTGTTTAGTTTGTTTTAATAGTCATTTTAGTTAGATTAGTTTATTAGTTTGTTTTAATATTTAGTTTTAGTTAGATTAGTTAAATTAGAGTAGTTTTATTTTGTTTTCTTGGGACTTAGATCGGCTAATAGAGCCGCTAAACCCGTCAGGGTGGTTCATCCCAAA
>JZKD02S1642946.1:136287-153002 GCA_000966675.3 Picea glauca
TCTTGCACCCTAGGCCATATGCAGCCTATGAAATTACTTTGAAAATATGTTTTTGGAAGGAGATAAGATCCACTTTTCTCAGGCAAAAAGTCCTTGTTGGGAGCCTGAATACACCATTGTTAATACATCACCAATATGACCAAGATCATGTGTAACAATAATCTTATGGGATATCTACTACAATGATTTCAATCACTTGAAAATATTTTGGGTGTGTCTCCATCCTAATCATGACATCTTTGAGCTCTCCCATAACCTTCACCTAGGTTTTGTCTAGTTGTATCACATGTTTATCACTTTTGAGAGGGACTGTGTTTAATTTATTTCATATATATAATGACATAACATTATAGGATTCCCTTGATTCAATCAAAATATTATGGAGGTTTCTATTGAAGACTTCAAATTTCAAGAGGAACGGTGGGACCAAAGGCTTTCCCTTTTTATCTTCAGAGTAAGCATTCACAATTGGCTTACTTCTCAGATCTGTGAGGGCTAGATTTTCTCCTTGTTCAGTGATGGTTATAAGATTTTCTACCGAATTCAAATCTTGTAATTAAAAGTCCTTTTTCTGGGGGATTCTACACATGTCCATGACCGATATATTAGCCTTCAATTTTGTCAAATCTTCTACTATGTTGTAGTCTAGCTTGGGCGATTCTCGGGTATGGATTTTTATAAGATTTATTTGGGAGAAAAAAGATTCTTTAGGGTGATCGGATGTTTATTTTCCTCTCGAAGTGTGGGCCACGGTAAGGTCGTTTGATACTGAGTGACCCCTACTTCATGTTTGCATAGCCAAGACCTCTACGGGTGGTTCTTGAAACTCAAATAGATCATCGGAAGGAATTGGTAGGTCAGGGTCCCATATCAGCATGGTTGTTTCTTTTGGTGGGTCAACTTCTTCCTGATAAAAAATATTCATAGTTGAGCCGCTTGATTGTTTAGTAAGGGAAACCTTGTCTAGAAACCGGTCAGCCATCAAATTCATGGCATGCAACCATTGTGGGAAGTCTCTTTTAGAATGTTTCTCTTGGTGATAGGTACAGAAAGAGTCAGATGCTACATTTCCTAGATAGATGTTTAAGTTGGCTAGGGGAGGTTCAATTGCTTTGAACGTTAGATTTCTTTTAAAAAAGAGTTTATAGGGCCTATGGCCTTGGTTTCCTTCCTCTGCACTTCTTTTCATGTCTATGATTTCGTTTGACAACTTATTTATCATTCGTTGTAGGTCTTCTATATCTCCATTTCCCTTTTCAGGACCTTGTTTTGTTTGTTTCTTTGGGGGTATGTTCAACAAGAGTCCTCTCCTAGGAGGAGGTGGAACTTACTTCTTAACTAATGAGACCTGGCCTTCTTTACATTCCTTCATCTGGAATTCTATAGTTTTGGCTTCCTCAAAATTGTCAGCTAAGGTTGTTTTGGCACCCCTCTTCACAAACATGAAAATGGAAGTAGGGAGAGCATTAGCGATACTTATATTTCCAACTCCTGAGTGGTTTTAACTTTGGGTTGAAATTTATTTACGATAGTGGTGAATCGTTGATTGAAGTCTTTAACCTTCTCCTTTGAACTCATTGTGGCGGTGAACAACTCAGACATCAAATCTCCTTTTGAAACTTCATCCAACTAGTTATGGACCCCATAGGAAAGTTAAAATACCATGTGGAAGCCAAATTCTCAAAAGTATGGGGGAAAAGCCTACATATTACATCTTCATGTTGGACATTCATTAGTATAATAGCTAGTATGAATTTTTTGATATGGTATTCATGCAATCCTGAGGTTTCAGGGTCAAATTTAGGGAGTAACTTTTTTGAATGTTAGGGAAGGTTATATACTCATCCGAGGATGGCCAGAGCATCCCTAGCCAACCAAGGTTGATTATTATGAGGTGAGTTTCCCATTTCTTCATTATGATCATTTTTATATTCATTTCATACGACTCAGAAACTGAGCATTCCGAGTTAAACCCTTCCTTGTCAGAAAAATCGTCAGGCTCAGAGTAGTTACCAGCTAGTGTTTCGAAGATTAATTTGAGGAGATGTTCAATCTCAGTGAGGGAGAAATCTATCAGGTATTCTACTGTGTGAACAAAAACCTAGTTGGGGGTGTCGACCACTGGTCTTCTTACATTTTTTCTACAAGGAATTAATGGAGCTAATGGTAGTGCTCCAATTTTTCAGGTGTAATCTCTTGTGATTCTTTTGAACTAGTTCAACTCCTCGTGGGGAAGAGCATAAGGTATTTTATGGAATAAATGTTCTTCCTCTTTCTGGGGTGAGTTACTCATTTTGGGAGTATTCAATGTGTGTGGGTGGTCTTGAGAATGACTAGCTATGCATGTGGGTTGTTTTGAATCTACATGTTGTGTGAAATATTAGATTAGAAATACTGTCAGCCATTCATTCTTCGGCCCTCCTTCTAGAGCCAATTCTATTGAGGGGTCTTAAATCCATTTAACTCAATAGTAGGAACCAAACCCCCCACCTAGAACCAATTAGAATCTACAATGTTTGATAGTGGAATGGTTATCTAGATCTCGTGATCTGGCCAATTAATCAATGGGATTTACGTAGTGATTTACAAGATATCTTCTCGTGAAAAATCTTCCTTCAGTATGAACAATCTCTTTTTTGTATTTTCTCTTATAAATGGGTATGATAAAAGATAGGTGTTGGTATAAACTAGTTGGGTAAAAGAAAAGGTGGGAAAATTAACTACTGAGGAAGGCTGAGCTCAGGATAACCCTTATGCTCAAGCATACAGACAAATATTTTCACACCTATGACAAACCTAGTACTAATACATCAACTTCTTGGTATTTCAATTATTGATTGAGACACAATTATCGAAATAAAACATACGTGCAATAAAATGATGGCAAGAAAATTAGTTTCCTTAGCTCTAAGCACTAATCAGACATTAACACCACAATTTTCTTTCCATCATTAGAGATAAGAACTATAAAAATATTGAATCATCTAACTTATCAATAGATTCGGAAACTCTTACTCATTACAACATCCATTCATGAGACAAATTCAAAAGTAATTCCTCCTTATGATCCAATCACACACGCCTTTGATGAAAAACAAAAACTTGTCTCTGGTCCTAAACAAGACTTCTCAGTTAAGGTAGTTCTGAAATAGCTCTTTACAATTCCAAAGATGAGGGTCTTTGCAAAAACCGTCGACCTCTTCTAACAAGTTGATCCTCTTATTTATAAAAAATTATTAACTAAAAATGACTATCAAAAGTGGAATCTAATTAAACCAAAACATCGCCCAATGGTGATTTCATCTCTCAATCTTCTAGGAGTCATCAAATGGTTTCACTTGAGTGGATGAGTCTTCTCATATTTTGACCATTTGATGAAGTGTTCCTCACATGTGTTGGCATATGAGAATATTTTTTGGTCCATCAGGACCGAAAGGATCTCCTTTATCTCCACTACCTGTGCCCGATACTTGACTACTTTAACACTTAATTGTTGTAACATTGTCCGAGCCTTGATCAAATGCTCCATGAACTATTGTACTTGACCTGGTGCTGTGTTTTCCACCTTTTCTATCTCTGCATTCCATTGTGAGTCTTGTTCATGTAGTTTGACTATGTCATGAAAGTCCACAAAGTCCTTGGGTGCGCCAAATTTTTGGAGACCGATATCTCTCATCGCTCGATTGATCTTGGTCCAACTCCTTTCACACTCAGCCCATTTCTCTTAGATCTCTCGCTGAGGTTCTTGGGCCATATTCACCCAATATTCAATCGACTTCCTTACACGGTCAATGTTGTTGTCCCTTAGCACTCGAATGTTGTGTTCTTTGATGTCTTGGCCCTTTTGAACCACACTGATGTAATCAATTCTTTCCACTACTTGGTGGCCCTTCTCATACCATCTTTCCATGTATTTTCACATTGCTAGTGCCATAATGGTGTCTTCTTGGAAATTGGCTATCCCTGTAGTGAAAAGGTGTCTCTCACTCGCGAATTTATTGTAGGCATCCTGAAATTCACTTCTCAAAAATACTGTGGCCTGTGTGGAGTCCTGATATTATTTCGCCAAATGGCACAGATGCTCCAACTCCTTTAGTGCAGTGACCAACTCCTCTTCGTATTTCCTTTATCTATCTAGGGTGACGTCTGTGATTTCCATTCCTATTCCGATAAGCTCAGACATCTTGGCATGCTCTGTACTGATCAATTTCTCCTCTGTGGTGATGAGGATAGAAATGTCCAAAGTAATTCTCCTTTTCTTGGTGGTTCTCTTCATGATGGATTTTCTCTTTTGGTCGTAGGTGATTTCTTGTATACTAGTGACCTCATCCACAGGTTTGGGGATTTATTGCTCTCTCCAAGTAAGAGTGCTTCCTAGGCTCCCAAAGGTGTATATATGTTCAAGACTGGGTTCTAAAACCTCTTTTGTATGTCTCGAACGCTCAGCCTCTAGTTGTTTTTCATCATGGGGTAAAGTACTGGCGAAAATTGATGAATCAGGGGTAGGCTCAGTACTTACTTGGTAATCGGTTGTCGAGATGCCGATTTCCTATTGTGGAATTTCTTCCCCTTGTTCACCTAATCCTAGTTCATCCCTTGAGTTGTCCATTGGGGTTCCTGGTGTGTCATGTGTCTTAGCATCCAAGTCAATTTATACCTTTTTCTCATTCTACGGACTACTCTAACTTCGAGCACTAGGATTGGGGGTGGATTCCTTCTCAAGTTTTGTTTCCTTTACAATTTTCAATGGAGTGACCAGGGACACCTTTCAACTATCCTCATCATCGTAGATGGTTATTAGATCAAACCGGGTATTTGGTATACTTTTTCTCCTTGATCTACTCGCTATATTAGAATGAGTCAAAACTTCCCTTGGTTATCTGACCTGTGGTGTGGAAGCTTCAGGGTTATCTGAACCAGTGGTTTCTTCAATCTGTATGAGCTCTGGGTCACTTAGTCCTCCCGACTTTTGATTGGGTTGTCGGCAGGAACCCTCGTCATCTCTAGAAGTTCTGGGTCAATTTTCAATTGATCAATGACTCTCTGTGCCTCTGCCATTAAGACAAATCCCCTTGTATATGCCTCTAGTGTCAATAACAATCCCCTTCTCTGTGCCTCTATTGTCTCTACCACTCTGATTTATTCCCTAGCTCTAAGGGCCTCTTGAGTTGAATGCTCTATTGTTTCCACCTGTTCATCCATGCTCATGGCCTTGAAAATGATCATGTTTGGGTTGGCCATCCTTTGCACCACCTTGTCCCAGTCCTGGGCATTCTATGTGAAGACTTTGTCCTCAAACTTATTATGAGCATATGACCAATAGGATGATACTTGCAAATCATGTTGGAGGATGAGGCCTTTAGGGTCTTTCTTGTGGAATCAGCCTATTGGGAACCTAAATTCAATTTGGCTCAGCCCTTCTTATTTGTCTTGAGAAGTATACTTTATGAGGTAGAACCCCAGATGGAAACCATAGGGTATGAAATCTCATTTCTTGTCTTTGACCAATGTGGCATTATAGCCCTGCAGGATGGTCTGATAAAATATTTCTCCCATGACGAACCAGTATGTGACATGAGTTGGTAGGAGATGTGGTGCTTCGGTGGCCCTAAACACCCTGTTGTAGGTTGAGCACTCGTCCAAGTACTAATGTCCTATATTGGATATCATTTTCTTGGTTGTCGCCAATAGCCTTGGGCATTCTTTCTTAAAAATAATAAAATAAATCTGGGCAATGAATTCATCGCAGATGAGTGCATAATATTTCTTGTACCTGTTCTCCCATAACACGCTAAAGTAGATGTGGAATGGGAGCTCTAAAACATGCCAACTTAGATTCATGTCATTGAAGATGTTCCTTGTGCACATGACATCAAGAAGGTACAAGGCCATGTAGAAATTTGGTGCCTCTCCTTCCTTCGGCATCTGATCCTCCTATACACAGATGCTTAATTGTTTGGAGATTATCACTCCCCAATTGAAGCTTCTCCTGGTGATTGAAACTGTGTATGCCAAAGGCATCCATGCTTCCAAAAACTTGTAGAAATCCTTTTCTCCATATAGCCAGTAGATGAGAGACATCAAATAGATGTATGGCTCTGATTAATCGTTTCATACCATTCATTGCTCTGGTTAGTGAATTTATTTTTCTCTTTCCTCCATGATTCCATCAACTGACTGGTGTCATGGAAATCGTAAAACTTTACCATGAAGTCCATGTTGAGATGCTCCTCTGGGTCCCTAAGCTTGTAGTATTTCTATACTTCTCTTGGGAGGAAGACTCCGACACATCCTCCATTCTCATCTTTGATCAAGCACTTATTCCTATTCGTATGGTCGATGAGCCATTTCAAAACCGCTATGCAAGGGAAATGGGGTTTCTCTTGACACCATGCATAAACACGATCGTCGGATGTTGGGGAACACCTAGTCATCAAGCACCCTTACGTCTAGGTTGTTCTGTGGGATATACTCGGAGAATTCTTCTCGGCTAATTATATTAAATAGATTGCCCCACTATCTCAGCGCTACCTTGGGTCCAGTGATTTCCTCTATATCACCAAAGGTCAAAGGCTGGATGAAATCTTTCTTTTTTTCTGTTTTGATGACCAGATCCCCCCTAGGGGCATACTCCAACTTCCTCGTCGCCCCTGGAGATGAACCTTCACCTATCTCTGGTTCTTTAAGCTTTGGTTCTCTCGGCGAGTGTCTGGTAGTTGGATTTCTCAGTGGAATTCTTCCTACAACTATGAAGCTTGTTAAACTTTTATAATCACAAGGGTCAGTACAATGTGGAATTGCTCGCTTTGTGCCTTCGGACGCTTGAGAATTCACTTACGCACAGAATGAATTTTTTCACAACAGTTCTAGAGATTTAAATAGGGATGATCTTACTGTGTTGCATTAACCATTCAATTCATTTTATGAGTAAAATTTAAACAAATCTGTCATTGGATCTTCACAAGAGTTTAAACTTAAATTCATCATGGGTTGACGACAAAGGCATAGGTGGTAATGTGGTCTATTGACGATTTCAAAATGTTTTTGTCTAATCGGCATACAGGGTAGCAACTAATCTGGGATCATGCATTAACTAGTTCCTCAAATGTCTAAAACACGATCATATTTAATTCTGAAAACATCCCATCATTCCACTCTTTCAGTTGTTGGATCAGGGGTCAGGATTGTTGTGTGAACATTTTCATTGATATCCTCCTGTAAAATCTTCGACGTCGATCGATCTTACCTTATAGTGATGACGTGGAAAAGATGACTCAGAGGTGTGACTAGGACCCATGGAACCAAAAAATACTTGGGATAGAACTATACCGTACAACCCTCTAACTTAGTAAAGACACGTGGCGCTTGAGACCAATGACTTAATTTGATCATGTTAATCGAATTCGGGACTTTCCTTAAGCTATTCATTATAAAACAAATCCTAACTTGTTGATGCCGAAAAGTTTCATGGATCAACGATCGATGATAAACTTATCCAAGTTCTCTCAGATCGGCTCCCTCGAAAAAGTCCCGATGTCGAAAACGCATCGGGAATTGGCGATCAAAGATAAATCTATCGTGGTCAAAATGTTTGATTTGCACCATTATCCCATCCTGTCGGACAACTCAGATCCAAGTTGCATTCATATGGTCATTGTTGTGTTGCTTATATGATTAGTATAATGCACACATTAATTATCAATGCAGGATTCGTAATCAACAGAGTTACAAGACACCAGTAAGAGAGGTAATTCTAATGTCACAAGTATAGAACTAATCTTGATTATGCATGCTAGGAATAAAGCAAACTATCAAACTAAAACTCACTTTGTTTGTCTTTCACAGAGGGGCTATCTACTTTTTTGTGGCACATGCAAGTATGAGATGGAGTCCTTTGATATATCAACTCTGTTATTTTCCCCATAAATCTAATCATGTAATCACACTCTAAAAATGGAAATCACACATCAATCATCAAGGCATAGCATGGGTATTTCAGTAGCCAGTATATTGGGTATGTCGTGGTTCACAATAATCTATTGTGAACTTCACTAGTTCTTTGCCAGTATGTTTTACTATTGCTTCCAACGTCTATGTTCACTAAGAGAAATCAAATTCATAAAAACATAAACAGGGCATATGCAAAAACAGAGTAAGTAAAGATCTTAAGCAATTCTATGATCAAAATCCTAAACTGAACTATACTGCTAACATNTCTTGCACCCTAGGCCATATGCAGCCTATGAAATTACTTTGAAAATATGTTTTTGGAAGGAGATAAGATCCACTTTTCTCAGGCAAAAAGTCCTTGTTGGGAGCCTGAATACACCATTGTTAATACATCACCAATATGACCAAGATCATGTGTAACAATAATCTTATGGGATATCTACTACAATGATTTCAATCACTTGAAAATATTTTGGGTGTGTCTCCATCCTAATCATGACATCTTTGAGCTCTCCCATAACCTTCACCTAGGTTTTGTCTAGTTGTATCACATGTTTATCACTTTTGAGAGGGACTGTGTTTAATTTATTTCATATATATAATGACATAACATTATAGGATTCCCTTGATTCAATCAAAATATTATGGAGGTTTCTATTGAAGACTTCAAATTTCAAGAGGAACGGTGGGACCAAAGGCTTTCCCTTTTTATCTTCAGAGTAAGCATTCACAATTGGCTTACTTCTCAGATCTGTGAGGGCTAGATTTTCTCCTTGTTCAGTGATGGTTATAAGATTTTCTACCGAATTCAAATCTTGTAATTAAAAGTCCTTTTTCTGGGGGATTCTACACATGTCCATGACCGATATATTAGCCTTCAATTTTGTCAAATCTTCTACTATGTTGTAGTCTAGCTTGGGCGATTCTCGGGTATGGATTTTTATAAGATTTATTTGGGAGAAAAAAGATTCTTTAGGGTGATCGGATGTTTATTTTCCTCTCGAAGTGTGGGCCACGGTAAGGTCGTTTGATACTGAGTGACCCCTACTTCATGTTTGCATAGCCAAGACCTCTACGGGTGGTTCTTGAAACTCAAATAGATCATCGGAAGGAATTGGTAGGTCAGGGTCCCATATCAGCATGGTTGTTTCTTTTGGTGGGTCAACTTCTTCCTGATAAAAAATATTCATAGTTGAGCCGCTTGATTGTTTAGTAAGGGAAACCTTGTCTAGAAACCGGTCAGCCATCAAATTCATGGCATGCAACCATTGTGGGAAGTCTCTTTTAGAATGTTTCTCTTGGTGATAGGTACAGAAAGAGTCAGATGCTACATTTCCTAGATAGATGTTTAAGTTGGCTAGGGGAGGTTCAATTGCTTTGAACGTTAGATTTCTTTTAAAAAAGAGTTTATAGGGCCTATGGCCTTGGTTTCCTTCCTCTGCACTTCTTTTCATGTCTATGATTTCGTTTGACAACTTATTTATCATTCGTTGTAGGTCTTCTATATCTCCATTTCCCTTTTCAGGACCTTGTTTTGTTTGTTTCTTTGGGGGTATGTTCAACAAGAGTCCTCTCCTAGGAGGAGGTGGAACTTACTTCTTAACTAATGAGACCTGGCCTTCTTTACATTCCTTCATCTGGAATTCTATAGTTTTGGCTTCCTCAAAATTGTCAGCTAAGGTTGTTTTGGCACCCCTCTTCACAAACATGAAAATGGAAGTAGGGAGAGCATTAGCGATACTTATATTTCCAACTCCTGAGTGGTTTTAACTTTGGGTTGAAATTTATTTACGATAGTGGTGAATCGTTGATTGAAGTCTTTAACCTTCTCCTTTGAACTCATTGTGGCGGTGAACAACTCAGACATCAAATCTCCTTTTGAAACTTCATCCAACTAGTTATGGACCCCATAGGAAAGTTAAAATACCATGTGGAAGCCAAATTCTCAAAAGTATGGGGGAAAAGCCTACATATTACATCTTCATGTTGGACATTCATTAGTATAATAGCTAGTATGAATTTTTTGATATGGTATTCATGCAATCCTGAGGTTTCAGGGTCAAATTTAGGGAGTAACTTTTTTGAATGTTAGGGAAGGTTATATACTCATCCGAGGATGGCCAGAGCATCCCTAGCCAACCAAGGTTGATTATTATGAGGTGAGTTTCCCATTTCTTCATTATGATCATTTTTATATTCATTTCATACGACTCAGAAACTGAGCATTCCGAGTTAAACCCTTCCTTGTCAGAAAAATCGTCAGGCTCAGAGTAGTTACCAGCTAGTGTTTCGAAGATTAATTTGAGGAGATGTTCAATCTCAGTGAGGGAGAAATCTATCAGGTATTCTACTGTGTGAACAAAAACCTAGTTGGGGGTGTCGACCACTGGTCTTCTTACATTTTTTCTACAAGGAATTAATGGAGCTAATGGTAGTGCTCCAATTTTTCAGGTGTAATCTCTTGTGATTCTTTTGAACTAGTTCAACTCCTCGTGGGGAAGAGCATAAGGTATTTTATGGAATAAATGTTCTTCCTCTTTCTGGGGTGAGTTACTCATTTTGGGAGTATTCAATGTGTGTGGGTGGTCTTGAGAATGACTAGCTATGCATGTGGGTTGTTTTGAATCTACATGTTGTGTGAAATATTAGATTAGAAATACTGTCAGCCATTCATTCTTCGGCCCTCCTTCTAGAGCCAATTCTATTGAGGGGTCTTAAATCCATTTAACTCAATAGTAGGAACCAAACCCCCCACCTAGAACCAATTAGAATCTACAATGTTTGATAGTGGAATGGTTATCTAGATCTCGTGATCTGGCCAATTAATCAATGGGATTTACGTAGTGATTTACAAGATATCTTCTCGTGAAAAATCTTCCTTCAGTATGAACAATCTCTTTTTTGTATTTTCTCTTATAAATGGGTATGATAAAAGATAGGTGTTGGTATAAACTAGTTGGGTAAAAGAAAAGGTGGGAAAATTAACTACTGAGGAAGGCTGAGCTCAGGATAACCCTTATGCTCAAGCATACAGACAAATATTTTCACACCTATGACAAACCTAGTACTAATACATCAACTTCTTGGTATTTCAATTATTGATTGAGACACAATTATCGAAATAAAACATACGTGCAATAAAATGATGGCAAGAAAATTAGTTTCCTTAGCTCTAAGCACTAATCAGACATTAACACCACAATTTTCTTTCCATCATTAGAGATAAGAACTATAAAAATATTGAATCATCTAACTTATCAATAGATTCGGAAACTCTTACTCATTACAACATCCATTCATGAGACAAATTCAAAAGTAATTCCTCCTTATGATCCAATCACACACGCCTTTGATGAAAAACAAAAACTTGTCTCTGGTCCTAAACAAGACTTCTCAGTTAAGGTAGTTCTGAAATAGCTCTTTACAATTCCAAAGATGAGGGTCTTTGCAAAAACCGTCGACCTCTTCTAACAAGTTGATCCTCTTATTTATAAAAAATTATTAACTAAAAATGACTATCAAAAGTGGAATCTAATTAAACCAAAACATCGCCCAATGGTGATTTCATCTCTCAATCTTCTAGGAGTCATCAAATGGTTTCACTTGAGTGGATGAGTCTTCTCATATTTTGACCATTTGATGAAGTGTTCCTCACATGTGTTGGCATATGAGAATATTTTTTGGTCCATCAGGACCGAAAGGATCTCCTTTATCTCCACTACCTGTGCCCGATACTTGACTACTTTAACACTTAATTGTTGTAACATTGTCCGAGCCTTGATCAAATGCTCCATGAACTATTGTACTTGACCTGGTGCTGTGTTTTCCACCTTTTCTATCTCTGCATTCCATTGTGAGTCTTGTTCATGTAGTTTGACTATGTCATGAAAGTCCACAAAGTCCTTGGGTGCGCCAAATTTTTGGAGACCGATATCTCTCATCGCTCGATTGATCTTGGTCCAACTCCTTTCACACTCAGCCCATTTCTCTTAGATCTCTCGCTGAGGTTCTTGGGCCATATTCACCCAATATTCAATCGACTTCCTTACACGGTCAATGTTGTTGTCCCTTAGCACTCGAATGTTGTGTTCTTTGATGTCTTGGCCCTTTTGAACCACACTGATGTAATCAATTCTTTCCACTACTTGGTGGCCCTTCTCATACCATCTTTCCATGTATTTTCACATTGCTAGTGCCATAATGGTGTCTTCTTGGAAATTGGCTATCCCTGTAGTGAAAAGGTGTCTCTCACTCGCGAATTTATTGTAGGCATCCTGAAATTCACTTCTCAAAAATACTGTGGCCTGTGTGGAGTCCTGATATTATTTCGCCAAATGGCACAGATGCTCCAACTCCTTTAGTGCAGTGACCAACTCCTCTTCGTATTTCCTTTATCTATCTAGGGTGACGTCTGTGATTTCCATTCCTATTCCGATAAGCTCAGACATCTTGGCATGCTCTGTACTGATCAATTTCTCCTCTGTGGTGATGAGGATAGAAATGTCCAAAGTAATTCTCCTTTTCTTGGTGGTTCTCTTCATGATGGATTTTCTCTTTTGGTCGTAGGTGATTTCTTGTATACTAGTGACCTCATCCACAGGTTTGGGGATTTATTGCTCTCTCCAAGTAAGAGTGCTTCCTAGGCTCCCAAAGGTGTATATATGTTCAAGACTGGGTTCTAAAACCTCTTTTGTATGTCTCGAACGCTCAGCCTCTAGTTGTTTTTCATCATGGGGTAAAGTACTGGCGAAAATTGATGAATCAGGGGTAGGCTCAGTACTTACTTGGTAATCGGTTGTCGAGATGCCGATTTCCTATTGTGGAATTTCTTCCCCTTGTTCACCTAATCCTAGTTCATCCCTTGAGTTGTCCATTGGGGTTCCTGGTGTGTCATGTGTCTTAGCATCCAAGTCAATTTATACCTTTTTCTCATTCTACGGACTACTCTAACTTCGAGCACTAGGATTGGGGGTGGATTCCTTCTCAAGTTTTGTTTCCTTTACAATTTTCAATGGAGTGACCAGGGACACCTTTCAACTATCCTCATCATCGTAGATGGTTATTAGATCAAACCGGGTATTTGGTATACTTTTTCTCCTTGATCTACTCGCTATATTAGAATGAGTCAAAACTTCCCTTGGTTATCTGACCTGTGGTGTGGAAGCTTCAGGGTTATCTGAACCAGTGGTTTCTTCAATCTGTATGAGCTCTGGGTCACTTAGTCCTCCCGACTTTTGATTGGGTTGTCGGCAGGAACCCTCGTCATCTCTAGAAGTTCTGGGTCAATTTTCAATTGATCAATGACTCTCTGTGCCTCTGCCATTAAGACAAATCCCCTTGTATATGCCTCTAGTGTCAATAACAATCCCCTTCTCTGTGCCTCTATTGTCTCTACCACTCTGATTTATTCCCTAGCTCTAAGGGCCTCTTGAGTTGAATGCTCTATTGTTTCCACCTGTTCATCCATGCTCATGGCCTTGAAAATGATCATGTTTGGGTTGGCCATCCTTTGCACCACCTTGTCCCAGTCCTGGGCATTCTATGTGAAGACTTTGTCCTCAAACTTATTATGAGCATATGACCAATAGGATGATACTTGCAAATCATGTTGGAGGATGAGGCCTTTAGGGTCTTTCTTGTGGAATCAGCCTATTGGGAACCTAAATTCAATTTGGCTCAGCCCTTCTTATTTGTCTTGAGAAGTATACTTTATGAGGTAGAACCCCAGATGGAAACCATAGGGTATGAAATCTCATTTCTTGTCTTTGACCAATGTGGCATTATAGCCCTGCAGGATGGTCTGATAAAATATTTCTCCCATGACGAACCAGTATGTGACATGAGTTGGTAGGAGATGTGGTGCTTCGGTGGCCCTAAACACCCTGTTGTAGGTTGAGCACTCGTCCAAGTACTAATGTCCTATATTGGATATCATTTTCTTGGTTGTCGCCAATAGCCTTGGGCATTCTTGCTTAAAAATAATAAAATAAATCCGGGCAATGAATTCATCGCAGATGAGTGCATAATATTTCTTGTACCTGTTCTCCCATAACACGCTAAAGTAGATGTGGAATGGGAGCTCTACAACATGCCAACTTAGATTCATGTCATTGAAGATGTTCCTTGTGCACATGACATCAAGAAGGTACAAGGCCATGTAGAAATTTGGTGCCTCTCCTTCCTTCGGCATCTGATCCTTCTATACACAGATGCTTAATTGTTTGGAGATTATCACTCCCCAATTGAAGCTTCTCCTGGTGATTGCAACTGTGTATGACAAAGGCATCCATGCTTCCAAAAACTTGTATAAATTCTTTTCTCCATATAGCCAGTAGATGAGAGACATCAAATAGATGTATGGCTCCCTCAGATTAATCGTTTCATACCATTCATTGCTCTGGTTAGTGAATTTATTTTTCTCTTTCCACCATGATTCCATCAACTGACTGGTGTCATGGAACTCGTAAAACTTTACCATGAAGTCCATGTTGAGATGATCCTCTGGGTCCCTAAGCTTGTAGTATTTCTATACTTCTCTTGGGAGGAAGACTCCGACACATCCTCCATTCTCATCTTTGATCAAGCACTTCTTCCTATTCGTATGGTCGATGAGCCATTTCAAAACTGCTATGCAAGGGAAATGGGGTTTCTCTTGCCACCATGCATAAACACGATCGTCGGATGTTGGGGAACACCTAGTCATCAAGCACCCTTACGTCTAGGTTGTTCTGTGGGATATACTCAGAGAATTCTTCTTGGCTAATTATATTAAATAGATTGCCCCACTATCTCAGCGCTACCTTGGGTCCAATGATTTCCTATGTATCACCAAAGGTAAAAGGCTGGATGAAATCTTTCTTTTTTTCTGTTTTGATGACCAGATCACCCCTAGGGGCATACTCCAACTTCCTCGCCGCCCCTGGAGACGAACCTTCACCTATCTCTGGTTCTTTAAGCTTTGGTTCTCTCGGAGAGTGTCTGGTAGTTGGATTTCTCAGTGGAATTCTTCCTACAACTATGAAGCTTGTTAAACTTTGATAATCACAAGGGTCAGTACAATGTGGAATTGCTCGCTCTGTGCCTTCAGACGCTTGAGAATTCACTTACGCACAGAATGAATTTTTTCACAAAAGTTCTAGAGATTTAAATAGGGATGATCTTACTGTGTTGCATTAACCATTCAATTCATTTTATGAGTAAAATTTAAACAAATCTGTCATTGGATCTTCACAAGAGTTTAGACTTAAATTCATCATGGGTTGACGACAGAGGCATAGGTGGTAATGTGGTCTATTGACGATTTCAAAATGTTTTTGTCTAATCGGCATACAGGGTAGCAAATAATCTGGGATCATGCATTAGCTAGTTCCTCAAATGTCTAAAACACGATCATATTTAATTCTGAAAACATCCCATCATTCCACTCTTTCAGTTGTTGGATCAGGGGTCAGGATTGTGCTGTGAACATTTTCATTGATATCCTCCTGTAAAATCTTCGACGTCGATCGATCTTACCTTATAGTGATGACGTGGAAAAGATGACTCAGAGGTGTGACTAGGACCCATGGAACCAAAAAATACTTGGGATAGAACTATACCGTACAACCCTCTAACTTAGTAAAGACACGTGGCGCTTGAGACCAATGACTTAATTTGATCATGTTAATCGAATTCGGGACTTTCCTTAAGCTATTCATTATAAAACAAATCCTAACTTGTTGATGCCGAAAAGTTTCATGGATCAACGATCGATGATAAACTTATCCAAGTTCTCTCAGATCGGCTCCCTCGAAAAAGTCCCGATGTCGAAAACGCATCGGGAATTGGCGATCAAAGATAAATCTATCGTGGTCAAAATGTTTGATTTGCACCATTATCCCATCCTGTCGGACAACTCAGATCCAAGTTGCATTCATATGGTCATTGTTGTGTTGCTTATATGATTAGTATAATGCACACATTAATTATCAATGCAGGATTCGTAATCAACAGAGTTACAAGACACCAGTAAGAGAGGTAATTCTAATGTCACAAGTATAGAACTAATCTTGATTATGCATGCTAGGAATAAAGCAAACTATCAAACTAAAACTCACTTTGTTTGTCTTTCACAGAGGGGCTATCTACTTTTTTGTGGCACATGCAAGTATGAGATGGAGTCCTTTGATATATCAACTCTGTTATTTTCCCCATAAATCTAATCATGTAATCACACTCTAAAAATGGAAATCACACATCAATCATCAAGGCATAGCATGGGTATTTCAGTAGCCAGTATATTGGGTATGTCGTGGTTCACAATAATCTATTGTGAACTTCACTAGTTCTTTGCCAGTATGTTTTACTATTGCTTCCAACGTCTATGTTCACTAAGAGAAATCAAATTCATAAAAACATAAACAGGGCATATGCAAAAACAGAGTAAGTAAAGATCTTAAGCAATTCTATGATCAAAATCCTAAACTGAACTATACTGCTAACATCTAAAACTGTTAGAGATGATGAATTAAATTAAGAAATCAAAGCTACATCCAGTCTAACAGTTACACTATTGAAATCAAATGCTAATACTAATATACAAGAATGTTGATATATGTTGGGTGGTGGGCTCTTGCCACTTCAACATGTCAATGATTGGAGTCTACAGTAAGTTGGTTTTTGATCAACATATCACTCTTACTTGGATCTCAAAACATGAAATTAGATTATGCTAACAACTCAATTCACATCCATTCATTATGACTCAATAATCAAGACATGGAAAT
>JZKD02S1642957.1:0-30663 GCA_000966675.3 Picea glauca
TAGTAGGAAGAGATCTCCTAGAGATGGAAATCAAGTCAATCTTTCTTTGTAATATAATCTACAAAGCAATCTCATAAGTTATAGTGAATTGTCTCAAACAATTGTGTCCATCGTTGAGTTCACACTATAATACAACGGTCCCAAGCTAAGTACAAGGAGTTCCATATTCACCAAAGGTTATTCTCTCCATTTCATCTTGGTGACTATGTTTGTCTCTATTTGAGTCAACAATAGTTCAAGAATCAAAATATCAAAAAATCCTTCCCCTNTCTACAAAGCAATCTCATAAGTTATAGTGAATTGTCTCAAACAATTGTGTCCATCGTTGAGTTCACACCATAATACAACGGTCCCAAGCTAAGGACAAGGAGTTCCATATTCACCAAAGGTTACTCTCTCCATTTCATCTTGGTGACTATGTTTGTCTCTATTTGAGTCAACAATAGTTCAAGAATCAAAATATCAAAAAATCCTTCCCTTGTTTTATGGCTCTTACACTTTAATTCAAAAAGTGAGTGGCAATGCATTCAAATTGGATCTTCCAACATACTTGGGCATTCACAATGTCATCAATGTTTCTCAACAACCTTTAGAATAATAATAAGAATTTAAGTACCCTCTTCAGGAAATGACAGTGATGAGAATTGGTCCTACAATGTTGGTAGATTTGATTTGACTCTTATATTTATTATTCAACTTTCCTTGGGGTGGTGTAAAACCTCTTGTTTACAAGGAGAACATATTTTACTATGTTCTTAAGATTCAAATTTCTTATGGGGTGGTGGTAGACCATTGTACATGCTTCAATTGATGACCATGATGATGATTGATCCTCCAACAATGGTTGAATTTATTTAATTCTTATATTTATTATTCACATTTCCAGGGGGTGGTAGTTGAGGATTGCCTCAAATAACAAGGGGGAGGCACTAGCAACACTATAAGGAAGCAATTACTTTATTAATTGACATTATCCAAGTTTCAATAATAGGGGAATCTACCCTCATCCTTTCATCACTACTTATGGCTAAGCATATAAAAAAATCAAGTGTTGTAAGAATCACTCAAAGAGTGATCTCTCTACTCAGAAAGTTCAAAACAATTTCCTTCTTCAATGTCAAGAGGGATATTGGAAAAGAGGATGATCATATGGAAAATGAAGGGGAAACCTTGCATGAAGGTGTATTTATTTTGAAGGATAGTTGGTGAACAAGAGCATCCTCTCTCCCTAACCATAATTAAGGTTATAAAGAGGTCACTTTTACTCAAGGGGGCACACCTGATGGATTTGAAGGGAATAAGCCTCCACTTGCCACATGTCATATCTCCTACATGTGGATGATAAGGGAATTTAATCACCACAACATGCCACCATTCACTCATTTCATAGCATTAACAATGCTCTCATCTATCCACATCCATCCAATTGATTTTCTTGCATGTGATATGTTGAAACCTAGCCTATGGTCAATGCTTTTTTTGTTGGGTATGGTAAATGGTGAAGGACTTGGAGTCATTAGAAGTTATTTGGAGTTAGTTGTTCATTTTAGGTTAAACTTGACTTTGTTAAGGGTATTTTAATTTTAAATTTGATTTGGTCAATAGTAGGTTTACCTTAGGTATTGTATGGGCCCATGGTGTTGGGTGGTCTAGGGTATTCTCCCATGGCATTCATGTGATGAATATTTTTTAATTACTTAGTTTTCTCCATTGAAAGGTGTCTACGTTGGTTGGCTTGGCTAGATTGGCCAAGGTTAATGAAGATATATCTTTGAGGTTGATTTTCCTGGTAAAGGGTATCTAAGGCACATCTTGGTTTTCATGTTGGTTGTTTTGTGTTAATGTTGTTTCTCTTTATCTGTTGAATTTTTAATATAGTATTAGAGCTTATTTGGCCTAAAATTTCTCACGAGATTAGTCTAGGAATGAATATGTATATGTAATGGAAGTCTTTCAAGTTGTGTGTTCTAGTTGCTAGTTGTGGCTACAATTGTTTTTTCCAATAGTGGCATGGAATAAATATATGTTCTCCTAGTGTATATGTAAATTCATGGCCTATCGATGTGCATGTCAACTATGGAAAATTTTATTTTGCACATGTATGATTTATAAAGTTGGTGTTGTTGTTTGTGTGAGGTGTTCTAGCACTATTCAAACGAGTTGATTAGTGATTTCTCCAATTTTCAAGCCAAACATTAAAATAATAGTTGATTATCACTCCCATGTGATTGGTTGTTTGCTATGTTGAATGGGTATCTTCTACAAGCTATGTTTGGATCAAATTTCAACCAAATCTATTGTTGAATATTTCAATCTACCTTCAACATTCATGATCTACTTTTCTACATAAATATGGTGGTAGATTCATATGAGATGGGATTGATATGCAATTGGAATATATGTGTGAAGTTATGAAAGAGATACATGTGCTTGTTTTTTTTTTCTAGAGGTTCATGGATTTATGTGTATTGGGCCTATGAGGTAGCCCATACAAGAAACCAAGCCAATTTTCTAGGTGCATGATGGAGGAGAGGTCTACTATTTGAGAGAAATACATGCATGATTTATGTGGGATCAATCTTTGTTTGCTTCTCTTTTGCAATAATTATGTGTCTTATGGATGATATATTGCTAGGTGGAAGCACGAGTTTTTAGATCAAAGTGATGTATAATGTCTAAGATAGTTTGATTGGATCTCAATGTTCAATGTGCTTATGTTGGTCAACATTAAGTGATATATTGCATGTTCTTAAGAGTGAATGGTAATGGGAGTGTTGGACATTGGGTTGGCCCAAGAGCGATATTGAAATTTGAATCTAGATGTCTTGAATGGTTAATGATGCATATCTCACATTATATGCACATGAATTTTATACTACAAAGCTGGACACTAGAGCCAATGACTTGAGAAAAAGTTAAAAAAAGAAAAAAAGGTAAAGTGAATATGTTTATTTTTGGGGTTCCATATGAAGTCAATGAATGTTTTGGAGCTGAATTTTTCATATCTCCATGGCGTATATCTTAGGGTAAAGTCAACCCAAAAAAAATTGAAAATTTGTTGTACATGTTTATGTGATAGCTAGTTGTGCATTTATGTTATCATGTTAAACAAAGAAGAATTCTTGTCAAAAGGGAAAAGGGTTTATTTGTAAATTGAATAATATTAAGTGTGTCCACTAAGTTGCAATGGAAAGGAAATCTTGATGTTGACAAGATTCAATCAATGATGAGAAGAGACTGATGAAATATATTCATTATAGGCATGGATACATGCATAATTGCATTAATAGCAATGTGGGAAATAAAATAGGTGGATTTTTCTAGCATCATATGCTCGAGCATGTATTAGTAGGAATTTTTGTGTAATTGGAGTTAATCATATGTAAATGGACATATGGTTGTAAGACCTTTTTTAGGCATGCATATCTGTTGACGGGCATTTATGACACACCGTCAACGGGAAGGGAAGATCTGGTTCAGGGTTGTCTATTTAACCCAAGTTGTTTGGTATAATCTACCTTGTCAGGTTTTATGGATCCATTAGCCAACTAAGATCCTAAAACAACTAAAAGATGTGGACTAACTAAAGAATCAGGATACAACTCTAAAAATCAACACTTTTATTACAAATGCTTAACTAACAGTGTTTATGTACAATAGTTATATACAGCTTACAAGGTTTAAGTAAAGCCTTGTGAAAATAATTGTTTTAAGATAATGTATCTAAACAAGTTTAAATATAAATAAAAAAAATATTCTAATACTCCAAATACCAGACTAATAAAGAATGAATGAATAAGATTGTAAATAAGATAATGAAAATAGACAAAGCAAATTAACGTTTAAATGATGCAATCACTATTCATTCACAAATCAACAAATTAAATAAATAATAAGCTAACTAACCTCTCACTGGTCATCAGTACTCAGCTAAATTCATCTCTCTGTATTTGTATGAGCTCCTCTTAACCTGTGTCAAGTGTAAACCTATGACAAAAGAAAGCATAATACTTCCTGAAGAAATTCAAGGAAGTGTTTCATATTCTGGAGCGAGTTTATGACAACAGAAAGACAAATAATTATGTATCATGTGACATTGAAATGTCCAATAACTGAAAATGAAAGAAATTCCAATTCTCAGGAATGGTGTTACCACCTATCTAGCATCAGATGTAAACTCAAAATACTTGAATAGATGATCATCCATATATATAAACTAAACCAAAAGATAATGAACAACATAAAGAAAAACATGATATAAAATATATGTGTAGAACTGACTAAAGCTAATTAGACACTGATAACATTTCACATCAAGAAATTACATGAGAAGACAATGAAAAAACATTGCACAGTCTACACAGGACGAAAGCCAAAGAGTAAACTTTTTTCTCATATAGTTTCAACAAAATATGTTCATCATTGTACTCTCATTGTACTCAATTTTTAATATCTCATACTCACTCGAATATGGAGAGCACTTTGGTTATTTGGAGCTATGCACAGAAGAGGGAAGATTGTTCCCAACCAAGTTATATGGAGGCTCTTCCAAGAGAATCCATGTCCCATTGCTATTAGTGTTGGTACCTACAATGGTTGTAGAAGCAAAGGAGGGTAACAAAGGCATTTTCTAAGAATGGAGAACTCGAGTAGATAGAGGAACCACTCCAACGATTGAATGGATAGGAGAATACTTGTCCATGGCAGAGCTAAACTATTTCAAAGTGAAGCAAAGTTAGAGGTAGACTTGATTATTGTGAGGAAGATATAGAGGAGTCCATGCACTTGATCACCTCCTTGACTTTGGAATGGGAAAATTGGAAAAAGGCCATGGCTAATAGAATCGTGGAGGAAAATATATTTAGTGATCAAAATGAAATGGATGTAGAGAGGCATCTTCTTAGATTGAGAGACTAGAAAAATGAATCTCATGAAAATTTGATCTTGCTACAAAGATGACAACTAGAACTCTATGCTTCCTTCGATGCCTTGTTAGAGCTAGTGACTCNTCTACAAAGCAATCTCATAAGTTATAGTGAATTGTCTCAAACAATTGTGTCCATCGTTGAGTTCACACCATAATACAACGGTCCCAAGCTAAGGACAAGGAGTTCCATATTCACCAAAGGTTACTCTCTCCATTTCATCTTGGTGACTATGTTTGTCTCTATTTGAGTCAACAATAGTTCAAGAATCAAAATATCAAAAAATCCTTCCCTTGTTTTATGGCTCTTACACTTTAATTCAAAAAGTGAGTGGCAATGCATTCAAATTGGATCTTCCAACATACTTGGGCATTCACAATGTCATCAATGTTTCTCAACAACCTTTAGAATAATAATAAGAATTTAAGTACCCTCTTCAGGAAATGACAGTGATGAGAATTGGTCCTACAATGTTGGTAGATTTGATTTGACTCTTATATTTATTATTCAACTTTCCTTGGGGTGGTGTAAAACCTCTTGTTTACAAGGAGAACATATTTTACTATGTTCTTAAGATTCAAATTTCTTATGGGGTGGTGGTAGACCATTGTACATGCTTCAATTGATGACCATGATGATGATTGATCCTCCAACAATGGTTGAATTTATTTAATTCTTATATTTATTATTCACATTTCCAGGGGGTGGTAGTTGAGGATTGCCTCAAATAACAAGGGGGAGGCACTAGCAACACTATAAGGAAGCAATTACTTTATTAATTGACATTATCCAAGTTTCAATAATAGGGGAATCTACCCTCATCCTTTCATCACTACTTATGGCTAAGCATATAAAAAAATCAAGTGTTGTAAGAATCACTCAAAGAGTGATCTCTCTACTCAGAAAGTTCAAAACAATTTCCTTCTTCAATGTCAAGAGGGATATTGGAAAAGAGGATGATCATATGGAAAATGAAGGGGAAACCTTGCATGAAGGTGTATTTATTTTGAAGGATAGTTGGTGAACAAGAGCATCCTCTCTCCCTAACCATAATTAAGGTTATAAAGAGGTCACTTTTACTCAAGGGGGCACACCTGATGGATTTGAAGGGAATAAGCCTCCACTTGCCACATGTCATATCTCCTACATGTGGATGATAAGGGAATTTAATCACCACAACATGCCACCATTCACTCATTTCATAGCATTAACAATGCTCTCATCTATCCACATCCATCCAATTGATTTTCTTGCATGTGATATGTTGAAACCTAGCCTATGGTCAATGCTTTTTTTGTTGGGTATGGTAAATGGTGAAGGACTTGGAGTCATTAGAAGTTATTTGGAGTTAGTTGTTCATTTTAGGTTAAACTTGACTTTGTTAAGGGTATTTTAATTTTAAATTTGATTTGGTCAATAGTAGGTTTACCTTAGGTATTGTATGGGCCCATGGTGTTGGGTGGTCTAGGGTATTCTCCCATGGCATTCATGTGATGAATATTTTTTAATTACTTAGTTTTCTCCATTGAAAGGTGTCTACGTTGGTTGGCTTGGCTAGATTGGCCAAGGTTAATGAAGATATATCTTTGAGGTTGATTTTCCTGGTAAAGGGTATCTAAGGCACATCTTGGTTTTCATGTTGGTTGTTTTGTGTTAATGTTGTTTCTCTTTATCTGTTGAATTTTTAATATAGTATTAGAGCTTATTTGGCCTAAAATTTCTCACGAGATTAGTCTAGGAATGAATATGTATATGTAATGGAAGTCTTTCAAGTTGTGTGTTCTAGTTGCTAGTTGTGGCTACAATTGTTTTTTCCAATAGTGGCATGGAATAAATATATGTTCTCCTAGTGTATATGTAAATTCATGGCCTATCGATGTGCATGTCAACTATGGAAAATTTTATTTTGCACATGTATGATTTATAAAGTTGGTGTTGTTGTTTGTGTGAGGTGTTCTAGCACTATTCAAACGAGTTGATTAGTGATTTCTCCAATTTTCAAGCCAAACATTAAAATAATAGTTGATTATCACTCCCATGTGATTGGTTGTTTGCTATGTTGAATGGGTATCTTCTACAAGCTATGTTTGGATCAAATTTCAACCAAATCTATTGTTGAATATTTCAATCTACCTTCAACATTCATGATCTACTTTTCTACATAAATATGGTGGTAGATTCATATGAGATGGGATTGATATGCAATTGGAATATATGTGTGAAGTTATGAAAGAGATACATGTGCTTGTTTTTTTTTTCTAGAGGTTCATGGATTTATGTGTATTGGGCCTATGAGGTAGCCCATACAAGAAACCAAGCCAATTTTCTAGGTGCATGATGGAGGAGAGGTCTACTATTTGAGAGAAATACATGCATGATTTATGTGGGATCAATCTTTGTTTGCTTCTCTTTTGCAATAATTATGTGTCTTATGGATGATATATTGCTAGGTGGAAGCACGAGTTTTTAGATCAAAGTGATGTATAATGTCTAAGATAGTTTGATTGGATCTCAATGTTCAATGTGCTTATGTTGGTCAACATTAAGTGATATATTGCATGTTCTTAAGAGTGAATGGTAATGGGAGTGTTGGACATTGGGTTGGCCCAAGAGCGATATTGAAATTTGAATCTAGATGTCTTGAATGGTTAATGATGCATATCTCACATTATATGCACATGAATTTTATACTACAAAGCTGGACACTAGAGCCAATGACTTGAGAAAAAGTTAAAAAAAGAAAAAAAGGTAAAGTGAATATGTTTATTTTTGGGGTTCCATATGAAGTCAATGAATGTTTTGGAGCTGAATTTTTCATATCTCCATGGCGTATATCTTAGGGTAAAGTCAACCCAAAAAAAATTGAAAATTTGTTGTACATGTTTATGTGATAGCTAGTTGTGCATTTATGTTATCATGTTAAACAAAGAAGAATTCTTGTCAAAAGGGAAAAGGGTTTATTTGTAAATTGAATAATATTAAGTGTGTCCACTAAGTTGCAATGGAAAGGAAATCTTGATGTTGACAAGATTCAATCAATGATGAGAAGAGACTGATGAAATATATTCATTATAGGCATGGATACATGCATAATTGCATTAATAGCAATGTGGGAAATAAAATAGGTGGATTTTTCTAGCATCATATGCTCGAGCATGTATTAGTAGGAATTTTTGTGTAATTGGAGTTAATCATATGTAAATGGACATATGGTTGTAAGACCTTTTTTAGGCATGCATATCTGTTGACGGGCATTTATGACACACCGTCAACGGGAAGGGAAGATCTAGTTCAGGGTTGTCTATTTAACCCAAGTCGTTTGGTATAATCTACCTTGTCGGGTTTTATGGCTTCGTTAGCCAACTAAGATCCTAAAACAACTAAAATATGTGGACTAACTAAAGAATCAAGATACACCTCTAAAAATCAACACTTTTATTACAAATGCTTAACTAACAGTGTTTATGTACAATAGTTATATACAACTTACAAGGTTTAAGTAAAGCCTTGTGAAAATAATTGTTTTAAGATAATGTATCTAAACAAGTTTAAATATTAAAAAAAATATAAAAAATATATATATATTCTATTACTCTAAATACCAAACTAATAAAGAATGAATGAATAAGATTGTAAATAAGATAATGAAAATAGACAAAGAAAATTAACGTTTAAATGATGCAATCACTATTCATTCACAAATCAACAAATTAAATAAATAATAACCTAACTAACCTCTCACTGATCAGCAGTACTCAGCTAAATTCATCTCTTTGTATTTGTATGAGCTCCTCTTAACCTGTGTCAAGTGTAAACCTATGAAAAAAGAAAGCATAATACTTCCTGAAGAAATTCAAGGAAGTGTTTCATATTCTGGAGCGAGTTTATGACAACAGAAAGACAAATAATTATATATCATGTGACATTGAAATGTCCAATAACTGAAAATGAAAGAAATTCCAATTCTCATGAATGGTGTTACCACCTATCTAGCATCAGATGTAAACTCAAAATACTTGAATAGATGATCAGCCATATATATAAACTAAACCAAAAGATAATGAACAACATAAAGAAAAACATGATATAAAATATATGTGCAGAACTGACTAGAGCTAATTAGACACATATAACATTTCACATCAAGAAATTACATGAGAAGACAATGAAAAAACACTGCACAGTCTACACAGGACGAAAGCCAAAGAGTAAACTTTTTTCTCATATAGTTTCAACAAAATATGTTCATCATTGTACTCTCATTGTACTCAATTTTTAATATCTCATACTCACTCGAATATGGAGAGCACTTTGGTTATTTGGAGCTATGCACAGAAGAGGGAAGATTGTTCCCAACCAAGTTATATGGAGGCTCTTCCAAGAGAATCCATGTCCCATTGCTATTAGTGTTGGTACCTACAATGGTTGTAGAAGCAAAGGAGGGTAACAAAGGCATTTTCTAAGAATGGAGAACTCGAGTAGATAGAGGAACCACTCCAACGATTGAATGGATAGGAGAATACTTGTCCATGGCAGAGCTAAACTATTTCAAAGTGAAGCAAAGTTAGAGGTAGACTTGATTATTGTGAGGAAGATATAGAGGAGTCCATGCACTTGATCACCTCCTTGACTTTGGAATGGGAAAATTGGAAAAAGGCCATGGCTAATAGAATCGTGGAGGAAAATATATTTAGTGATCAAAATGAAATGGATGTAGAGAGGCATCTTCTTAGATTGAGAGACTAGAAAAATGAATCTCATGAAAATTTGATCTTGCTACAAAGATGACAACTAGAACTCTATGCTTCCTTCGATGCCTTGTTAGAGCTAGTGACTCGCAACACTAGTCATACCAGTATCCCACATGCATTTATCCTACCCAAATATTTAGAAGACTCTATTGTTGTTCTCCAAATTGAGGACTAAGTGACCCTCTTGGGGCACAAAAAGAAACCTAGAAACCTAGGTGTTGATGCCCATTATGGGTCTTAATTTTCATTTTTAATTAATGTTTTTTATTATTTTTTTGCTACACCACTTTATTAAGCTTTACACATGCCAAGCTTTGAATAATGCACTTAGGATGGTTTACTTTGTTGTTTTAGTTAATAATTCCCTATTAACAATGGCACACAATGGCCTAATTTGGAGATGTATGAATCTTGAAAGGGTCTTGCCACAATAATTTTGTTAATTTAAACTAGCTATTATTGTAAAAATATTAATAATTAATAATAGCAACTTAAGACTATTCTTAATTAACTATTTATATTTATTAAATAATAATATAATATAAAAAAAAATCCTCACATAATTAATAGTAAAGAATTTTCTAACTAAATCAAATATAACCAATTATTTCAACCTTATTTCCAACTTTATTTTATTACTTACAACAATTATATTACATTTCTCAATTATTTTATTTAAAATTCATTCCTAATAGATTATTATTCTTTCATAACAGCACACCAAACCATCTTTCATATATATTTATACTAAAATAGATGGATTAAAGGATAATATTATATTTAATATTTTAATTAAACTCTTTTAAATTATTAAAAAAAAAATCAAAGAATATGATAATGATGATGATAATGGTTATTAATGTTTAAAACCAATTCTATAAGAACTTACAATATATAGAAAGTATTTGGTTGGTTTCAAAATTTTATTTTTGTGTCTTAAAACCTTTAAGAAAAGTATTTTTAAATTATTATAGTTTTGATAAATTAAAAGGTTAAGAAAATTGATATTGTAATAAATATTTTGAAATTAAAATATATTGGAGAGACATTTTAAAAGAAAAATTTGATATCTTAACAAATATTTTGAAATTAAAATATATTGAAAAAACGTTTTAAAAAAATAATTTTTCATTTTCAATTTTTTTAATATTATAAAGATGATACATTCTTTAAATCCACAACATCTTAAAAATCATCTCAACTTATTATTATTTTAAGATAAAATTAGTAAAATTTTATTTTTATTTTTTCAATACTTATTTTTTCATTTTACTGATTAAAATTGCTCAGAATTACAACATTACAACTACCAGCATGTTTAAAGAAACCAAATGTGACTTTATATTATTTATTTTTACTATTTATATTATTAAAAAAATTATGACAATGAAAATCTACACTGATTTTATTTTTAATATCCAAAATTCTGATTTGAAGATTTGGAAAGTGTGGAGTGAAGATTTGAAGAGCGTAAAGTGAAGATTTGAAAATCCGTGATGTATCGTTTTCTGCGCAGCCACAAAGTGCGCATGATCCTCTGTGGATCACTATATAATATCCTGAACCTCGGGAAGAAAACAACAATGAAAACAGTAATTAATTATTATCTTCTTTACAGGTTTTTTTGGGGAAATGGTCAATATTATGACCATTTCAGAAAATTTACCGAATTAATTACTGTTATTATCTTTCCTAGCTTTAGTAAACTCCAGAGAGTTTTCCAAAAATGGCTGAGAAAGTGGAGTTTCATTCAGAAATGATGTAGAGTGAAGTGGAAAGATGTCCAGAAAAATGGTGGAAAAATAATAAGGAATCAACTTGTGAAGCATCGATAGTCTAGGTTGGGATATTAAAAATGGTCATCTTGGAAAAACTACAAACAATCACAAAACTGTAATCATGTTTGTAGAGTGTGGGAGGAAGATCAGTAATAAAATCCATGGAAATGGAATCCAATGGTGACAAGGAAGAGGGAGGGGTTGATAGAGGCTGAGTTTGTGATTGGTAGGTTTAGTGTGGTTACAAGAAACACAATGATAGATGAAGTGGTCTACAAATTTTCACATGGATGGCCAATAAAAGTGGTGTTGTAAGTGATGGGTAACATAGAATTGGTTTAATTTGTAGAACCAACAATCATAGTCTACGAAGGGGTTTAGTTACTGTTGGTAGGGTTCTGTAAGGAATGAAATGTTGAATTGAAGAAAAGGATCAAAATGGTATAACAACATCCAATTTTCATAAACTTCACACCAAATATTCCAAATATGCAAGGCTCAAGTTCGAGAGTGGTTGAGCAAATCAACCATTTTATTGGTACCACCTTTATTATATTTAATGAGAAAATGAAATTGTTGGATATATGAAGCCCATTTGAGATGGTGTTGTTTAGCAATTTAGAGTGGATCATTGTGGAGGATGGTCTCCTTACCAAGAATATAATGTTTTCATTGTGTTAGTGCTTTTACCAAGGAATACAAATATTTGTCATAGGTGTAGTAGTTGAGATTTTTTGTAAAAAGACTCTCAGAATGATAAGTGACAAGATGTCCTCCATTTTTAAGAACTCCACCTCGAATGAATTGAGATGCATCAAACTCAATTTCAAAGAATTTTTGCAAATCCACAAATACGAGAGTCAATTTTTCACATAGTGCAACCTTGAGTTCCTCAAATGAATATTAAGTTATCAGTTCCTAACTAAAATATTTCGCATTGGAGAGCTAGTGTGGGGACAAGAAATGCGAGAGAAGTACTAGTTGAATTTCATGTACTAATTGAGGCCATCAATGAAAATATTGAGTGTAGTTGTGGAAGAAGGAATTGCCATTGGTTGATGTCAGTAGCTCAAGTTGGATCATCACAAGGCCCGGGTTAATACAAAAGAAACCCCAATTATGAGATTGAATTCTAGCCAAAATAACACTTCTCATGCTTAACCTACAACTTATGTGTGCAGAGAAGGTCAAGCATAATCTGCACATGTTGAAGATGTGTGCCCCATGTCTAGCTAGAAATAAAAATGTCATCAAGATCCATCACAATAAACTTGTCAACATGTGGAACAAAATATCATTGATGCTCCTAAAGAATATGGTTCAAGCATTAGTAAGAACAAGAGGCATGACTAGACATTCGTACAAGTTGAATTTAATCTTGAAGGTTGTTTTTTCAGACATCATATGGTCCCACATGGACCTAATTAAACCCATAGGTGAGATCCATTTTAGTGAAATACATGGCACCCTTAAGTAGTTCAAGGTATCCTAGATATGGGCCACATGGTATATATTTGTACTGTAATTTTGTTGACGATCTAGTAATCTCCGACAAGGTGCCCTTCCTCTTTTTCCTTCTTAGGAATAACAAAATCCAGTGAGCCACAAGGAGAGGTACTTGGTTGAATACAACCTTCATGGATGAGGTACAATAATTATTTTTCTAGTTCAACTTCCTCAACCAAGAAAAGGTTGTAGGTTGGGTAGTTGGGAAGGGCAACACCATGCATGAGATTAATAATATGGTGAATGGGATGTGGTTGAGGTAGGCCATATGGTTCGCCAAATACATCTTGATAGTTTTCCAAGATATCCTGGAGGTTGAGTGGAGAAATATTGTTTGTATTATTTTCCTTAAATTAGCGAATAAATTTGAGATGAAGGTAGCGGTTGAGGAAAGTTTGTTGATGAACACCATCAATGCATGTCAATAAGAGGGACTTTGGAATAGAGGGGATTGGGACAGTGTGAACTTGGTATCATCAACTTTGGATTTTGATGGTGTATGTGTTTTTCCTTCCATCACGAATGGATTTGTGTTCAATCTAATAGGGGAATCCTAAGATCAAATCGACAAAATCTAAAGAAGCCAAATTATAGTGAATGGTGTCAATGTAGGGTTTCATGGAAAATGTAAATTTGTGGCATTAGGTGATGAGGAGAGGTGTACCCTGATTGGTAACCTAGACAATATGGTTGAGATGAGGATGTGTTGTAGTAGGCAATGGAATTTCACAAACTAGGGCCTAGGAGACAAGATTTCATTTGCATCCATTGTCAATCATCAATTGTGCTAGGCACTACATGCTTTGGTAGATGTGGTGGAGGAGAGATGTATTGGCAAGAGGAGTAGATGTGTCTATTAATGCAAGATTTTGAATGGGGTTGGAAGAATTATCAAGCTCGAGTAGATATAATTTTGAGGGTGAAGGTTCACTTGTAGGAGTAGTCAATAAGGATTTTTGCTTCTTGGTGAGCCTTCAAGGGGTGACACTTTGTAGCATTCTGGGTGGATGTATGGTGATGTGGGGCAGGTGAGGAAGTGTTAGGTGGAGGGGGGAAAAAAATTTAGCACACGGTTATGGGGCATCTAGATGAATTTTTATTTTCCACCACAAGAGCATCCTTAAAAGCCTCATTAAGAGAGGTGATACTAAAAAAATTACATCATGATGTAAAGAAGGTAGCAAACTAGATTTAAATTTGACATTATGTACCTATTCCTAATCAAAGATCTGTAATTGAGACTAGAGAGTGGAGAAGAGCTTGATGAACTGATAGATTATTTTCCAAAAGGACTATCTTAGTTGTAGCCATCATTTAAGGAGATCCTCACGATATTCAGGATGATAAAAACACCCATGAAAAACAAATGTCAAGGCATTCCAAGGGATAGATATATCTTCATTTAATTCAACCATTAGAGTGAGGTTGCTTGAGGAATATGTTTCAATCCATAAAGTCTAGGTATACTAATGAAACTAATTGACTTCAGGGCCCTCTAAATGTTGTGTAGCATATGCTAGATTTATACCATCAAAAAGTGTTGGATGGGCTTGGAAATAGATCTCAAAGTTGTGAATATATGTGTCTACCTTATCCCTATCCATGGTGCTATTGAAATGAGGGAGGGAAAGGTGTGCATCATGTTAAAGAACTAAAAATTATTTTTCCTCAGTGAACAACTAGAAGAAGGCACACTGGTTTTGGTCTCGGATCACCCTGGAAATGATGTGTGAGTGCTCAAGAAGATACTAAGCGAGATACATGCTCTCTACCATAATGAATAAGGGTGTAACTTGTGCATATGAGTGAGATGTGAAGTTGATATGTAGCTAGTGCACAAAACAATAGTTTTGGACTGGTCTGTAGCTAGTGTATGAAGGTTCTAAAAGGCAAGGAGGGATCCTCAAGCTAGATTTGTTTAGGCGGAAATGAGGGTTCTCAAGCTAGATGGGTGAGAGAGTTGAGCTTTAAAATGGTTGTGGAAGCTTGCAAATATCACCAAAGAAAGAAAAATATTAGGCTAGGCTTGATGATTTGATACCAAATGATTTGGGAAAGAAAGCACAACAATGCATAACATGATTAAGAGAATGTGGAATGCAACAATAGAAATAAAAAAAAAAAATTAAAAAAAAAAATCCTAACTACACCTTAATTTATATTATAGATATTTATAGTATTGTACAAGAGAGTAGATAATGGTCAAGTCTAACTAATTATCCATAAACAATAAATAATGATATTTCATGATAGAAGTATGGAATGTCTTGTCCATCGGATGTAGCCTAGGTGGTTGGGAGGAATGATTGTTATCCTCCCCACCCAGGTTCAAATCCTTGGAGTGACATGTTTATGCTCGTAATGGATCTATAAGATGCTCTTGTTGTTGAGCACCCACTTTTCTAAAAAGTATTTGGCTTCCCATGTTCCTTCGCGTATTTCAGGAGGTTATCCATGGACGTAGCTAGCACCAATCTCCGGTGCGGTGAACCACATGAAAAAAAAAAGTATGGAATGTCTTTATTATTTATAATTGAAGTAATGTTGGTGTTTAAATATACCACATTGGACATGTTGATCACTTCCCAAGGTTGGCCAGGTTGGCCATTTTCCTCAAAGATAGAATCTTCTCCGAGTTGACTAATGTGATTCTCTAAATGGTGAGATTTTCTAGATAGGCACCCTTAGAATGCCTATGATTATGATTGACCGTATTGGACATTTGAGTGATCATTATTTTGAGTGGCATATTGGTGACCATATTGACTATATAGTTTTGTTTTGTTTTTTTTGTATCGGGTGAATCACTAGACCCACTGACTATCACCAAGAAGACCCAGGGTCGAATCAAAGAGACTTCCCCTATACCCCTAAGACCAACCCTGACACCCATAGTCCATGCTAAGCAAATTAGTCGAGTTTAGAACTTGGGTGGGGCTCTTATTAGTGGAAAAAATTGTATTGACTATATAGTTGATAGAATATGGTTCTTTTAACTAGGGTTATATAAAGAAACAATATGTACTTAGTTCAATTTTTAATAAATAAATATACTAGGATAAGTATGATTAATTTGAAAATGTTCCCAATTTAAATATCTTTTTATAAATTATTTTGAAAAAAATATAAAAAGTAATAAAATTGATTCTTGGATTTAAAACCATTACAATAATATATTCGTTAAAAGATCAATATGTCACTTAGAAAATTAAACTTATATAAAATTATCTTCATATATCAATAAATATTCATCATCAAATTTAAAATAAAATTTATTTTTAAAATAATAATAATTAAAAGCAAATACAACTTTAAATTGAAATGAAGTTTCAGCATGTTGGATGAACTACCAAGATTATGCTATAATACTTTTGCATTTCAGCATGTTGGATGAACTACCAAGCTTATGTGATAATACTTTTGTCTATTTCTTCTTCATTCATGGTATGTATCTCAAGTCTTCTTCATGAATTCATTCATGGTATGTATCTCAGGAATCCTATTTGCATAGGACATATTAAAGTTCTTTGGTGTGGTATTTAATAATTTTTTTCAAGTGAAATATTTTAAGTATTTTTTTAATTTATAAATAATAAATGAGATAAATAGTTAGTTTTAATTATAGAGTTTAATTTTAAAGTGATTAAAAAAGTGAAATTTGAGACATTTCTAATTATGATTGAAAAATATCACATTTAATTAGTAGCATTTAAATTAACATTATAGTGTTTAATATTTTTCCAAAACCAAATAAAATGTAATAATAGAAAAATTATGATTCAAGACTTTGTATTGTTTTTATTTTAGAAAAGTATTAATTTAATTTTAAACATAAATTAATATAAAATAGAAATATATTTTTATTTTAATAATAATTATAATAATCTATTTTTAAGGTCACAATTACACACAAAATTGTTGTATGAGACTTTCTTGTTTGTGGGATAAGGGACCAAAATCTACAGAGGTATACATACCCTATTCCCTTTGGATTTGAACTTATGATCTCTTAGGAGGAAACACATATTCTTAACTAGATAAAAGATGATCTTTTCTTTTTTATTAATTTTATAAAAAAAAATTACAAATAATCCTTCTCCAAAAAAGGTTAAAGTGCAACCAGGGGAAATACATAGTTTCATGTATGAAATTGAAGTTAGATGTTATTAGAAGCACTTAAAGGATATTGGTTTTCTTGTTGTTCATACCTAAAATTTCTTCTAGTTGGTTAAGAACTTGTTTTTCTTGTACTTAAAAAAAAACAAGTTAATGACCCAAGATCTAGAAACATCTCATAAAATTGAAATTCTACTCCTTTATAGGCGAGTAGATCATTTCATGTGACATGACTTTTCTTAAATAATGATGATGATTATCCTCATTACCAATTAACAATTAAATTATGATAAATGTTCCCACCTTCAAAAAAAACAAATTGATTATTCAAACTCTTTATTATTATTAACTTTGTTTATCAAAAACCAAATATAGTTTCATAGTTTGTTAATTGAAATTTTTTGTCCCCTTGCCCTAAGCGAGAGGAGAGGACAACAGCTTCAGTCCCAATAGCGAGAGTACACTGCCTCTACAACAGAGCCTACGGAGCTAAGACAATGGACTACGAGACTGCGAGAGGAAGCAACACATAGAGCGAGAGGACCACGGACATTAAGTGAAGGATACTAGTATAGTTTCATAGTTTGTTAATTGAAAATTTTATTAAGTGAATCCAATTATTTTGATTTTAACCCTCTAAAATTATTATTCCATGTTTTATGAAGATTTTCATAGTCCATTTTATGCATTTTATGGTAAATAAAATTGTCCATTTACATACATTTTATTTTACCAATTTTCATAAATTCATATTATATTTTTTATAAATTTATATTATATTTTTATTTTTTAAATAATGAAAAAAAAATTATAAGTTCTTAAAAAATCAAATATTAAAATTATTATTTATTTTGAAAATTTTAATATATAGTTTCATAGTTTGTTAATTGAAAATTTTATGAAGTGAATCCAATTATTTTGATTTTAACCCTCTAAAATTATTTTTCCATGTTTTATGAAGATTTTCATAGTCCATTTTATGCATTTTATGGTAAATAAAATTGTCCATTTTATGCATTTTATGGTAAATAAAATTGTCCATTTACATACATTTTATTTTAAATTTATATAGTTTATCAATTTTCATAAATTCATATTATATTTTTCATAAATTTATATTATATTTTTATTTTTTAAATAATGGAAAAAAAATTATAAGTTTTTAAAAAATCAAATATTAAAATTATTATTTATTTTGAAAATTTTAATATATAGTTTCATAGTTTGTTAATTGAAAATTTTATGAAGTGAATCCAATTATTTTGATTTTAACCCTCTAAAATTATTTTTCCATGTTTTATGAAGATTTTCATAGTCCATTTTATGCATTTTATGGTAAATAAAATTGTCCATTTTATGCATTTTATGGTAAATAAAATTGTCCATTTACATACATTTTATTTTAAATTTATATAGTTTATCAATTTTCATAAATTCATATTATATTTTTCATAAATTTATATTATATTTTTATTTTTTAAATAATGGAAAAAAAATTATAAGTTTTTAAAAAATCAAATATTAAAATTATTATTTATTTTGAAAATTTTAATATATAGTTTCATAGTTTGTTAATTGAAAATTTTATGAAGTGAATCCAATTATTTTGATTTTAACCCTTTAAAATTATTATTCCATGTTTTATGAAGATTTTCATAGTCCATTTTATGCATTTTATGGTAAATAAAATTGTCCATTTACATACATTTTTTTTAAATTTATATAGTTTACCAATTTTCATAAATTCATATTATATTTTTCATAAATTTATATTATATTTTTATTTTTTAAATAATGAAAAAAAAATTATAAGTTTTTAAAAATTAAAATATAAAGTAAAATTATTATTTATTTTGAAAATTTTAATATAAAGTAAAAAAACAATTGTAAAATATTTTGTTATTTATTTAAAAACAAATATTATCATTTATCAAATTATATATTAAAATTGTGTATATATAAAATTAATAGATACTTTTAAGAAAAATAAAAAAGATTGATAAATATAAAGTCAATTCAACCAGGAATTTAATGGTTGAAGGTTCAAAAATGGTAAGGATCGCACCATTCGAAGTTGAAATTTCAGAAAAATACAGGAAGAAGGATTATTTATTTTGGCTTAACACTTTTGACCGATATATATCTTTAAATTGAGTCTTTGACTCTTGATTAAGAGTTGAATGTTTTTAACTCTCAAAGGCTTCATCAAAAGTTGGTTTAGTAGAGATTTAGGTCTGCAACTCTTGGTTGAAAGTTGGTTTATCTGATTTTAGATTTTAAATTTTCAATAAAAAATTATTTAAGAGAAAATGAATGTTGACTCTAGTTTTTAATAAGAATTTTTAGATATTTTTTGATGAAAAGTTTAATTTCATCAAACATATATGTTTGATTGCCAAAAATCATAACACCTATTTATAGCATTATCATTTTGTATTAATATTATAAAAATAATTTTAATTATTTATTAATTTAAAATACTTTATATATATATATATATATATATATATATATATATATATGAAAAATNTTATAAAAATAATTTTAATTATTTATTAATTTAAAATACTATATATATATATATATATATATATATATATATATATATGAAAAATGTTCTCTTAACCTTAAGACCAAGGTTTTCGAGGTCTTATCATCCTTGCTCCTTTCTATCTCGAACAATACTACTAAGCCTTTTTCCACTATAGATCGTTTCAATGTGACTATCAAGAAAAAGTCTTGACCTCGTATTCCAAAGAAACCTCTTGGGGCTATTGAAGGTGGTTTGGCACATTTTGGAGCATTGTCCCCCATTGTTTTAGAACTTGACCGTTCTCAAGAACCTTTTATCCCTGACTCCTTTAACCCTATTTCCGATAGGGTTCCCATCCTGACCCTTAGAGCAAGCCAACCGCCCTCTGTAGTTCCCTTATGATTATTCTTTCTTTCAACCTTTGTGGGTTTGGGGGACCCACAAAAATTGTATCCCTCAAATTACTTCTAAAACAGGTTAACCCAGATATTGTCTTCCTTCAAGAAACCTTGGTGGATGGTGAAAAGGATAAAAAAAAAACTCTTCAATGTCTTCCGATGTGGAACATTGTAGCTTTGGATCCAAATGGTCGTTTGGGTGGATTATTGACTGGGTGGAACACAACTTATGTTGAGTTATGTGCATTTGGCACCAATGCAGGTATTTTTCTAAAGGGAAGATTCAAACATTCTGATGAAAACTCCTCAACTGTTATGCACCATATAAAGAAAGGGAAAGTTTTTGGCAACCCCTTTTAGATTCTGGTTTACTGAGCGAAGAGGGCATTATAGTTGGAGGCAACCTTAATTTTACTCTTTCTGCCCGGGAGTTGTGGGGAAACATGGCTAGGAATGACCCTCTTGCAGATTACTTTTCTAATATTCTACAAACTATTGGATTAGTGGATATCCAACTGATTCAAATGGATCCTAATTAGAGAAATGGCAGAGCTGGAGCAGCTGGTATCTCGAAAAGATTGGACCGGTTTCTTATTGATGAAAACCTACTTGGCAGTCTTAGTAAAACTAGATCCTGGATCATAAACTCCACCATATTGGATCGTAATCTGATATGCTTACAGTTTGAGAAGTCCTCCCATAAAGCCACACCTCCCTTTAAATTCAATAGCACCTGGATATCTGATCCAGGGTTTTCTTCTCTTATTAGGAACACGTGGAAAACTGTGGAAAACTGGTCAGATATATCTTCTATCCATCTGTTGTGCACAAAATTGAGGAACTTAAAGAAAGAATTTGTTCTTTGGCAGACAAACAAAAAAAAAACAAATTCACTCAAAACTTCTTAGCATTGAATAAAAAATGTCAAAGATTTTTTAGAATTGTCCTTCACAGGTGTTCGTGCAAAAAGATATGAATCTACCCAGGTCCCTTAAACAAAGGAAGGATAAGATACTAGTAATGGAAGAATCCACTTGGAGGCTCAGAAGTCAGGCAATATGGATTAATAAGGGTGACAAGAAAAAAAAATCATAAATTCGCTTCCCAAAGAAGATGCCAAAACACTATCTGGGATATAGTTGATGATGAAGGATGCTACAAATATTCAAAAAATGATATTAAAGAGATTGCATTTAAACATTTTAAATCCCAATTCAATGTGATAGAAGCAGAAGATACATGTAATCAGATCAAAGTACTCAAGGATGTACCCAGATTTTTTAATGATGTAGAAAACGATGAGATTGGAAAATCTGTCACATTAGAGGAAGTTAAGGAAATTGTTAGTAGAATTCCAAAGGATAAAATCCCTAGCCCAAATGGGTGGACACAAGAACTCTTCCAGGATTTCCTTGAAATTATGGGGGAGGATATTCACAGAGTAGTTGAAGAATTCAGATGTACAGGTCATATTCTTGGAGCTCTCAATGCTACCTTCTTTTCCCTTATCCCAAGGTGAGCAAGCCGGAATCATTTCATGATTTTAGGCCTATAGCCCTCTGTAACTTTGTATATAAATTTATCTCTAAAATCATTTCTTCCCTACTGAACGAAAAATTGGCATCAAGTATCTCCTCCGAGCATTTTTGCTTCCTTAAAGATAGATTGATCTATGATGTTGTGGGGATAGCTCAAGAGTGTTTATACACTGCTAAGTCTAAGAAGTTAAGCTCAATTACTCTTAAGTTGGACTTAAAGAAGGCATATGACAAAGTGAGATGGCAATTTCTATGGTTGTTGTTAATTCATATTGGATTAAAATGGGAGGTTACCCAATGGATTATGGCTTGTGTAACTTTTGTTAACATGGTAGTTTTAATAAATGGCTCCCCTACTTAATTATTCAAGAGATATCGAGGTTTACGACAGGGTTTCCCTCTATCCCCTTTGTTGTTCCTTTTGGTTGTCAAGTCTTTTAGCAAATTATTGAAAAAGGCTGTGGAAGTAGGGTTTTTTCATGGCCTCAAAGTTGCTTCTGAGACTATCATGTCACATATTTTCTTTGTCGACGATGTTCTCATTTTAGGCATTGGAAAATTTGAGGATTGGATGGTGTTTCAATCTATTTTAACAAATTTATTTCTTTCCTCTAGTATGGATGTTAATTTCCATAAGTCATTCTTCCTTGCAAAAAATATAGATCCCAATCTAGAGAAAAGGTTGTAGGCAACAGTCAATATACAGTTTATTACTATTGACAAAGGTATGAAATACCTGGGATTTTATTTAAAACCTAACAACTACAGGGTGGCAGATTGGAAATGGATGATTCAAAAGATTTAGAAGAGGATTGGAAATTGGTCCTTCTATTAGCTCTCTTTGGGAGGCAGGCTTATTTTAGAAAAATCTGTGTTACAAAGCCTCCCTGTGTACTAGATTAGTCTAGTCAAGATTCCTTCCTCCAACCTCCACACGATCCAACAACTCATTGCTAATTTCATATGGAGAGGAGCTAAAACAAATACAGGATTCCACTTAACTAAATGGAAAAACATTGCTAGGCCAAAGGAAAATGGTGGATGGGGTATTCGGAATTTATATTGGTTCACCCAGTCCTTGGATTCCAAGTCATACTGGAGAGGTCTATTCGATAAAGGATTGTTGAATTCAGTACTAAAAAATAAATGTCTTAAAGGTATCGACCTAACTTCTTGGTTGCGCAAAGATGATTGTAAGTTCTCGGTAGCCTCTATTATCTGGAAATATTTCATGGATTCTATGCCTATTACTAAGTGGTGTCTAGCTTGGTCGATTGGATGTGGTAAACATGTCATTCTTGGGTTAGATCCTTTCATCAAAGGTAATGCATCTTTCAGACTCTCAGGTCGTTTAATTCAACATCTTAATAATTTGTATATCTTTTATTTAGCACATGTGACTTTCCAATATGATGTTGGTACTAAACAAGGATGGCTTGAGGCTAATCACCTTGGTCTGTTAGGAGAGATGGCTACATAATGGAGCAAATTTATTCTAATGTTGCGGAGCAATGGAATCTCTCTTAATAATTTGAGTGATAAGATAGTTTGGTCTTGGAACAGAGTTATGGGTTTTGTAACTGTTAATTCGGCATATCAATCCATTTCTTTTATTAACCTCTTGGAAGAAAATAGATGGTGATATAAGGCTATTTGGAAAGTAAGTATCCTAGGTAAAATTATTTGTTTTATGTGTCTATGTTTGAAGGACTGTATTCTTACTGGTGCAAATTATAGGAGAAGGGGTGGAATTGGACCTTTGGCATGTAGTCTTTGTCTCAGATATGAAGAGATGACCACACATATCTTTTTGCACTGTGAAACTTTGCAATCCATTTGGAAATATGTCCTAAGTTATCTGAAGATTCTGGAAGCTTGGAGTTGTTCTTATTTAGAAGATAATATTCTACTTTGGTTCACTGAATACCCAAATATGAGGCATATTCCCTTTCTGGTGATTTGGAGCATTTGGAAGTACAAGAATAAATTATTATTTGAGAATTGGCACAGACAACATTCCAGTATAGTCACTAAAATCCTTCTTTCAATTAAAAAACTCATTAGGGCTTGCGAAGACAACAAATTGGAATACATTCTCAATCCAATCTTCTTTGATGATACTCCAATAGGGTTCTTTGATGCTGCAGTTGTTGATGATTTTTGTGGCATTGGTATTTTCCTTAAAATTAGTTCAGATCACTTATTCAGAGTTCATTTTGTTGGTGCTAAAGGAAACAATATGAAAGAAGAAATCTTGGGATTATGGGGTCTCTTACACTTTGCTTCTAGATTATCCATAAAGAAGATGATGGTGGCTAGAGATTCAAAGGTGGCCATTGACTGGATTAATGACAAATCAAAATTGAGCCTGTTATATCTAAATACCTGGAAAGATAAAATCAGGAGATTAAAAGATAATTTTGATGGAATCAAATTTATGCATGTGCACAGGAAATATAACTCTGAAGCAAATTCATTATCCAAAAAGGCTTTGGACTATCCTACTGGATGGATTTTTTTTGAGGAATCTATTAAAGGAGATGTACTCAATGCAGATAGATACTTTTTATTTTAAAGTTAGAAACACTCAAATGACTTCCTAGCTCTAGATGGAAAGCAGTTTTGTCATGCCATGTACTTATCATATTTTATTTTAGCATGCACTTCCTAGAATGAAGTCAACAAGAACAGGGTTAGAACAGGTTATAGTCTTTTGTTGAAATATTAAGAGATCATCAGTTCTTTGATCCATATGTATTTGAAAGGTTCACTTGATTCCTAATAGAACAACAGTGAAACTATTTTTTTCTGCATGAAAAAAAAAAAAAAAATTAACTTCATAATTTTATGAATATAAATTTAACACTTTACGAATGATAAAATTAAGTGCAAGGAATTATAAAAAAAAAATTAAGTAATAAAATTAAACAACAAATTTCACTACTTAGTGGAATATACACTACTTAATATGCAATATCTCCATTCTAAGTGTTTATTGACTTAATACAAGTTCCAATAAATTTATTCTTATCCCAATTCAACTTCATAATTATTTTTAAGAATAATATAAAATGATTAAATAGATTAGCATAGGAGAAAAGATGCCAAACTAAATCGAAAACCGATAAAGAAGTGCAACTACTTTTCTAAATGCTTTTTCTTACTTGAAGATTTTTTATGATGTTAAAAATTCTATAAAAAAAATTTCCAATTATATGGAACTCGCAGATTTCAGGCCAACCATAGAAGAACATAGGGGAAAATAACATACTAAGCATGATGATCAATGAAAGGAGAATCAATTATTACCTTGTGATGGCTCGGGTTTCACAGAATTTGAGTCATCCAAACTAATAAGGTGAAAAATGGTGGAGAAAACCCTAGGTTTTGCTAGGGTGGAGGATCACTTCTGGTTCTAGTGATAGGTTAGTACAACTCAAGTAGGATTTTAGTACCTGGTAGTGGAAATGTGGGACAAGGGGATTTGTACAGTACTGGCCCAGATAATTTAGCTTGGAGCTAAACGCCAAAAGGGTTGAACTTGAGGAAGTACAACTCTTAAACTTCATACATGGAAGCAACTAACGTGGATGTATTATTAGACCTGGTGGATGAAACATTGTGGAGTCAAGCTGGCATATTTAAATATGATGAAGAATATCGTGAAGATTTAATTTGGAAAAGACGACTACAGTACAAGGCAAATCATTTTTTTAATGAAATCCCTCCGGACAAGGTGTTGTCAAGGTCCCAGTTGCTAGGTCTTGAATACGATGGTCATCTGATGGACATGAGGAACATCGGGATCATCGAAAACCTGTTCAAAGTAGAAGCAAACGATTCACATAAAAGTATTTTTACTGTTCTGCAATCAGACTCTGCAAGGGTTATAGGAACCTTAGAAGATTGCAGAACGGTAGAGATTTCAAAGGAAGCGTCTGGAGCTAAGTTACCACAGGATAGTGCTTCAGTGGAGAGAAACAAGAGAATTCATCACAAAAAAAACCCTGGAGGAAGCTCTAGAGGGTCTGTGGGTTTTTAAAGGAGGATTGGGGAGATTAAGAATTGGAAGCCTAGGAAACATAGCTCGAAGATGGTCCTGGGAAAATATGTGGGGTTACAGGAGGTATCGTCTCTATCTTTATGTATGTTGGTTGGTCGCTTTAGCTACTGGTCATTGTCCAAACTTGATATAAACTGGTGGGTCAACGAAAAATGGAAACCTTTGTTGTGATACATTCCAAATGTCTTAGTGTTGGGTCGAGGATGATTTTTCTTCCATTTTAGAACAAAATCTGATGTGGAAAGGATTCTTGATAGATTCTGGCTCTGCGGAATAGGTATCTAATGATCAAAATATGGACACAGATTTTTAATTCGGAGAAAGAACATATAAGGTTTCAACATTTATGGGTGTTATTGTTGGGTTGTCCCCTGGTTTTCTAGAATTTGGAAGCATTTAAGGTGATTAGAGATTCTTTAGGTAAATTTTTGCATGTGGGGTTGAAGGTACTCACAGGACAAGATAGGAGAGTAGGAAAAATCCTGGTTGAAATCAACTTACACCAAGGACCGTCGACGGATTTTGAAATATCTTGGTGGGGGATTGTATATACCCAGAGACTGGATTAATGGGGTATTCCTTTTAGATGCTTGATTTGTAAGGAAGTGGGACACTTGAAAAAATATTGTCCTGGAACGTATTAAAAATATTCTGATATGGGCTCTTCTGACGATTTTAATGGAGAATTTATTCCAGGTGCATGAAGGATGTCAAGTGATAATGTTGATTGCGTTGAAGAGGGGGACTCTTTATCACAAATACCGGATTCCGACCCGATTTTTGGTAAGCTCAAAATATTTTCTCCTGAGTTTTTTTATTCTCTTTCTTTGAAAGATGTTGAGGTACTACATGGTGTCTATTTTCTTAAACCTTTTCCTATTTGGACAACCCCCATGAATGAACTCTATGTCAATTTAAATTTGAGTGAAGTTTCTAAAAAAGAAGAACTGGGTTCAGAGTTCTTAGGGTCTAAGTCAAAATCTTTGGTTGGTTCCCCAGAAAGGGTTTTCCTCTGGGTGGTTTGTGGGAGATTCCAAAGGGGGTTTACCTTTGCTAGAGGAGGGTTCTAAGATGTTAATTTCTTTAAGTCCTTCTAGCCGTAAAGTTTCTCTACGTCCAAACTCGAAGGGGGAATTTTGAATGGTAGTAGAGAGTTTGGGTTCGGGAGCTAAGGATTATCATTTAGTTTTTGTTTTGGTAGATCCATCGAGTGGTTTGAGTGGAAAGTATATTTTTTATGTAGAATGTTCTTTTTCGTGCACTGAGGATGTGGTTATTGTGGAAGCCCCTTCTGAAAATCCTCCTTCAGAACTTTATGTCAGTAAAGTTGTTGAGGATACTATTTCAAATGCAAAGGTGGATTGGTCAATTGAAGGATATGGTGTTTATAGGAAATCTAAGGAGACATTAAACTTGAATGGAGTGGTTTTTGGAGGTTTGGAAAAAGAAAATCCCCTATTAAAATGAGAAGTGCGAGAAAATTAGGGAAGGAGAAGGAAACTAATGTTTTTTCACATTTTCATGTTTTGGAAGGTCCAAGGGAACTTAGATCACAAAAATACCTAACGAGGGTTTAAAAAAGAAAGTAGTATCTCTAAATGTTAGAGGAGTGGGGGGTGCTCCAAACTTTGTATCCCTCAAGCGATTGATAGAAATGATAAATCCATATATCTTGCTAATACAAGAAACTATGGTTAGTGTGAATAGGGCGTGGGAGGTGTTCTCTAAATTGTTACATAGATGGAATTTCTATGGAATGGATTCTTGTGGGTTATTAGGGGGATTGTTGACTGCCTGGAACCCTAGAAACGTTGATTTATATGCTTTCTTGACTCCTATAGGAATCCTTTTGGATGGTTGTGTTATGGATCTCAACAAAACTCTAAAGATGGTAAATTGATATGGTCCATATGGGGATATACAATTGTTTTGGGATATTGTGAAGTTGGATGGTTTATTGAAAGATCGTGATTTAATTTTAGGTGGCGATCTGAATTTTACACTCTCTGCAAGGGAAGTTTGGGGTACTTCCTCAAGGAATGATCCCTTGACATAATATTTTAATCAATTATTACAAGAAGAAGACTGAGTAGATGTGGAACCTGTTAAATTGATTGCAACTTGGAGAAATGGTAGAGGAGAGTAGGATTTTATTGCTAAGATATTGGATCGCTTTTTAATTAATGAAAAGTCAATAATTTTGGGACTAAGATTTCGGTCATGGGTGGTAAATGTGAAGATCTCAAATCATATGCCAGTGGTTTTCCAATTGGATCAAGAATCAGAAAAGATTAGTTACCCCTTTAAATTCAATTCGGTCTGGCTCACGGAACCAAACTTTGTGAATTTAGTTCAAACCAATTGGCATAGTTTAGTGAATTTAGAGATCTCTTCTCCTTATATGGATATACTAGTACTTAGGCTAAACATGGTGAAATCTTTGGTCATTAGATGGGAAAGGAATAAAATAAAATTGTCTAGGGAGGAACTAATCCAGCTGGAAGTGGATTTAGAATTACTTTGCATAGACTCTACTGGGGTTTTTGAGAGAGAGAAAGATAAGGCTTTGGTTGCAGAGAAGGATAAAAGAAAATTTGAGCTTTTAAAGAAAGAGGACGAGACTTGGAGACAAAAAAGTAGAATAACTTGGCTTGCTTCAGGGGATAGGAATATATAGTTCTTTCATTCCTATGAAAATTTTAGAAAACATAACAATGCTATTTGGGATATCAGATCGATGGATGGCTCTTTACTTACAATACAAAAGGACTTAGAAAAAGAAGCAGTCGATTATTTCATAAATATTTTCAAAGCTCAGGAAAATATCTCTATAGTTCACCAATTGGAAGTTATAAAGGTTTATCCTAGAATTTTTTATGAGGCACAAGGACATAGAATTTCTAATCTTGTTATGTTGTCTGAGGTGTTGACTACCTTGAAAGGATTTGTTGTTTCAAAAAGTCCTGGGCCGGATCACTGGACAGTTGAATTCTTCTTGGATTTTTTCGATCTTTTGGGTCCGGAACTGTTAGAAGTGGTGGAGTAGTATAGATTAAAATGGAAGGTTAATAGAGCTCTTAGTGCAACCTTTATAGCATTGATATCGAAAAGTGATAAGCCAGATTCCTTTGCAGGATTTAGACCCATTTCCCTATGTAATATGATTTATAAGATAATTACGAAAATCATTGCTACTAGAATTAAATCCTTTCTCTCTTCTGGTATATCAAAGGAACAGTGTGGGTTCTTGGAGAATAGACAAACTACAGATGCTATTGGAGTGGCACAAGAGTCTCTACATAGTATAAATGTTAAAAATATCAAATCTTTGGTCTTGAAACTAGATATGATGAAAGCCTATGATAGGGTTGATTGGAGGTTCCTCATATTAGTTTTACTTTAGATTGAGCTTAGTCTTGAAGCTACAGATTGGATTATGGGTTGTGTCAGCTCTGCAAATTTCTCTGTATTAATTAATGGAAGTCCTTCCAGTTTCTTTGGGAGTGCTAGAGGTTTAAGGAAAGGCTTCCCTCTATCCCCTCTGTTATTTTTACTTATTATTGAAGGATTGAGTAGAATTATTTTAAAGTCTGTTGAAGAAGGTAAAATTGAAGGAGTTATGGTTGCAAATGGAATTAGACTTACACATTTAATTTTTGTGGATGATGTTATATTATTTGGAAATGGCAATTTATTAGAATGGAAATTTATAAAGGAAGCACTTGACTTATTTTGTAATTCCACAGATATGTCTTTCAATTCTCAGAAGTCACTATTTTTAGAAGCAGGATGGACAGAGGAGGATAAATTACAATTAAAAGAATTTTTTCCCTTTGAGGTAAAAACATTAGAAGAAGGATTTAAATATTTGGTATTTTTTCTAAAAGCTAATTGTTATAATATGGTTGATTGGAGTTGGCTGCTAAAAAAATTGAGAAAAGGATTTCAAATTGGTGTCATAGATGGCTCACTTTAGGAGGAAGATTCATTCTTGTTAAATTAGTTTTATAAATCATTCTTGTTTATTGGCTTTATATGGCTAATATTCCAAAAGGTATTTTAGACAGAATCAGAAGAAGGATGTTTAGTTTTTTATGGACATGAAAAAAAGAAAAAGAAAGCATACACTTGATAGACTGGAAAAGGATAGCTAAGCCAAAAAAGAAAGGGGGATGGGGTATTCAAAACATTTTTTATTTTGGTAAAGCTTTGCCAGCAAAGAGTTTATGGATAAGTCTAATGATACCAGGTCTTTGGAATGAAGTGATTCTAAAACATTATTTAAAGAAGAAATATGTAGTGGAATGATTTAGGGAAGGAAGAAAGAACTTGAAAGGTATTTCAAACTGTTGGATATCTCTCACTTTGTCTTTGCACATCATTACAGATTGGCTTGTTTGGAAGTCAGGGAATGGTTGGGATATCAGAATAGGTGTGGATCCACTTATTAGAGCTCAATATTTTTATAAATTATCTGCAAATTTAGTAACTACCTTCCTTTCAAAAGGCATAAAGTTTCTATCTTGGGTAGTTTCTCTAGTTGATGGTGGTCTTAATGGTTTTTATTGGAAAAGTGTAGAAATGCTTGGGATTACTGGCGAACAGAAAGAGGAATGGGAATTATATGTGAAGGGATTAAATATTTTTGGGTTTATGCTAAATAATGAAAAGGATTCTTTAGTATGGTCTTGGGATCATAAAGGAGGAACAATCACTAAAAAACAAGCCTATGAGGTTCAATGTTTAGTTGAAAATGAGTTTGATACAAAGGAGTGGACATTAGAGTTATGGAAGTGGCAGATCCCTTTAAGATTAAAACTTTTTTGTTGGTTGATGTTTGAAAATAGAATTTTAACTTGGGATAATTTAACTAAAACAAGTTTTATGGTCCGAGTAGATGTGTGCTCTGTGGAGAAAGGGAGGAATCGATAAATCATTTGATGGTTAAGTGTTTTTTCTATAGGGAGGTTTGGAAGTCAATCTTAATTATTTTTAAAATACAGAAAGATTGGGGACATGGCCAGTTAAGTGATTGTTTCCAGGATTGGTTAAAGG